>JAPYYA010004744.1:0-11475 GCA_028533165.1 Leontopithecus rosalia | reverse complement strand
TTCCGTCCTGCTGTTTTGGGCTCTGCCCTACTGAGGTAGGCTCCGCCCTGCTGATGTGGGCTCTGCCCTGTAGGTGGAGTCTCTCTGTTATTGCAGGTTGCCTCGGCAATGGCTGACTGCGTCAGCAGTGGGCGGGTACCTCAGTAGGGGCCGAAGCTCTCGGCAATGGTGGACGCCCCTCCCCCACTGAGCTGCACAGCCATGGGTTCAGCTGTGCCCGCAGTGGAACTCTCAACCCCGGGCACTCTGAATCGCCGTATTGCTTGTCCCTGAGGGGGTGGGACCTGTTGAGCCTGATCACTTGGCTCTCTGCCTCCGAGCCTTTTTGCCTTTTTTTTTTTTTTTTTAAGTTGTAGGGTTGACTCTCTCCCAGGTTTCTCAGCCACCAGCTGAAAGGGCACCGGGATCTGTGTGGTTTCCCATGCAGCAACCCACTGCGCTGGTTCACAATTCACCTCCCAGAAATCTCCTGGTCTAGTTCACCGTCCAAAACCCGTTCAGTCAGATGAACATAGCAATCTGCCCTCCCAAGTCTCAAATTGCCAGTTTAACAGGGCACCCAGACCCATGTGTTTCGTGCGCCGTGCCGCTGCGCTGTGGTGCCAGCTGCCTGGCCATGCCTGTGGATACTGTTGCGCTTGTGTCCTGCGTTCCTCTTACACCTGGGCTTTTCCCCACTCTGTGGGCTATAAAGATCCGTCTGGAAATGCAGTGTGAACTCACCCTCTGCGTCTTGACTGAGAGCTGCAATCGTGAGTTGCTTCTAGAGCGCCATCTTCCTCCCTCTCTCCTCAAACATTTTCTGAGGTGTTGACAGATAGGTTTCTGTGGGTCAGGAGTTTGGAAGCAGCTTAGCTGAACTGTTCTAATTCAAGATCTCTCTTGAATGAGGTTGCAGTCAAGATGTCCACAGAGGCTGCTTTCATCTGAAGGCTTGATGGGAGGTGGCATATCCACTTGTAGGGTGCCTCACTCACAAGATCAGCAAGTTGATACAAGAGAATGGCACCCAGTCTGATTAGCGTGAGGCCCAGAGCTGTCTGTCCCTTTCCTGATTCTTATGCAAGAGATTGTGCATTTTATTTTAGTGAATGCTGGATTTTTGTAATCCTATATTCATGATGTTTCTTCTGGAATACACTTAAGTACCTTGGGAACATTTTGATCCTTGCTTTTAAGATTCGTTAGGTAGGGCTGGGCACAGTGGCTTACGCCTGTAATCTCAGCACTTTGGGAGGCTAAGGGGAGTGGATTACAGGTGTTCGAGACCAGCCTGGGTGACATGGCAAAACCCCATCTCTACTAAAAAATACAAAAATTAGCCAGGTGTGGTGGAAGGTGCCTGTAATCCCAGCTACTCAGGAGGCTGAGGCAGGAGAATCGCTTGAACCTGGGAGGCGGAGGTTGCAGTGAGCCGAGATTGTGCCACTGCCCTGCAGCCTGGGTGACAGAGTGAGACTCTGTCTTCAAAAAGAAAGACTTCTTAGGCCTTCTTAGACCAGAGTGGTGTCGGCAAGAGCTGTGCTGATGCTCTACTCAATGCCTCATGCATTATGAATTGTTTCAGTCTGGTTAGTGGGAGCAGACGTTCTTCCTGGCTCTGTGTTAGTGCCGGGCATGGTTCAAGCTAACCCTGTCACACAACTTTTCTGCCCTGGCTGTAGGCACTTATCTTTTTTTTTTTTTTTTTCCTCGTTGCCCAGGCTGGAGTGCAACGGCACGATCTCAGCTCACCACAACCTCCGCCTCCTTGGTTCAAGTGCCTCAGCCTCCCTAGTAGCTGGGATTACAGGCACGTGCCACCACGCCCAGCTAATTTTGTATTTTTAGTAGAGACGGGGTTTCTCCATGTTGGTCAGGCTGGTCTTGAACTCCTGACCTCAGGTGATTTGCCCGTCTCAGCCTCCCACGGTGCTGGGATTACAGGCATGAGCCACCGCACCTGGCTTTAGGCACTTTTCATCACACTGATGTGCTAATCAATATCTGGGTGAACTCTCTCGGGGAATTTTCTTTGCCTCTGTATTAGTCTGCTCTCATGCTGCTAATAAAGACATACCCAAGGCTGAGTAATTTTAAAAGGAAAGAGGTTTAATTGACTCAGTCTCACAATCATGGTGGGGGGTGAAGGAGGAACAAAGCCATGTCTTACGTGGTGACAGGCAAGAGAGCGTGTGCAGGGGAACTGCCCCTCATAAAGCCATCAGATTTCATGAGACTTACTCACTATGACGAGTGCGGAGGTGTCGGGCGGGGGGAGGACCCGTCCCCATGATTCAGTTATCTCCCTCTGGTCCCTCCCACAACACGGGAATTACAGGAGCTATAATTCAAGATGAGATTTGGGTGGGGACATGGCCAAACCCCATCTGGCTCTCTGGAGCTCTCTTTCCATGTAGCTCTCTCCTTTCCTGTACCCTGGTTTGCCTTCATTCCCACACTGACAAGCTGAGGGACTTTGAAGCTGCATGATAAGAAAAACATTAGGGGCTAGGGGTGGTGGCTCACACCTGTCGTCCCATCACTTTGGGAGGTCAAGGCATGTGGATCACCAGAGGTCAGGAGTTCAAGACCAGCCTGGCCAACAGAGTGAAGCCCCGTCTCTACTAAAAATGCAAAAATTTGCCTGGCATGATGGTGCCGACTGTAATCCCATCTACTTGGGAGGCTGAGGCAGGAGAATTGCTTAAACCCCGGAGGTGGAGGTTGCAGTAAGCTGAGATCGCACCACTGCACTGCAGCCTGGGCGACACTGAGACTCTGTCTCAAAACAAAACAAAAAAACAAAAAGAAAAAGAAAGTAAAAGAAAAACATTAGGTCCCAACAGTCACTGTATGTGGTCAGAAGGCAAGGTAAAATAATCACATGACTTGACGGGATCTTGGGTTCAGCCCCATCCCAGCAGCTTAAGAGGTATGCTTGGGGGAATGGGAATCAGCCCGCCCCTGGCGTGGTTGGGAGGTGGGGATTACTATCCACAGGATTTGCCGTGTTAGAGCTCATCGCCGAAGAAGTTCCATGATCGGGGGCTTGAGATCCGAGCCTTGTGGCTGGACAGGGTGGATTGCTGAGGTTTGTGCAGGAGAGTGATTCCCTTTCTGCAGAGCTACCATGCCAGGGACATCATTACCTCTCAAAAGCAACACAGCAAAGTAAAGTGAAATCTGTGCGAAATACATGTCAGTGGGAAGTGGCTTAGCAGCAGCCACCTGTGAAAAACTCAGAGTACACCAGTTGACTCCAAAGGAGTCAGAGCTGATGTGGCTGCCAGAAAAGAAAAAAGCAGAAAGTGCCAATGTGACTTCGGGCTGGATTAAAAGAAATACTATGTCTAGGACAGAGGAGGTGACGTTGGCGTCACTCTGGCAGCTTGCTGAGGTGGCAAGCGGCGTGCTAGGAAGATGCTAGAGCTTGGCTGTTGATCTGCTCACCAAATCCAGAACTCTCTCCAGCTGTGCTTTTTAATGTAATAGACAATTAAATGTCTGTAATTTAAAGCTGCTTGTGGTTGGATATTCCATAACTTGCAGCTGAATACATCTTCACTGATAGAACCTCCCCAAGCAAAGCTAACGGGGCCACGCTATGAACAGTTATGTAATTTTCTCCTGTCGTATGACGTAATGGGAGTAGATTAATTGCCTGACATGTAGTAGCAACTGTACATTTGTACTGAGCGGTGCATGCACAGCTAAACTTCTCTACATATCTCATTAGCCTTGCCTCTTTCCCTCCATTGGTGAATAATGGAATATGGAGAAATGATTCTGTGTCTAATGCATGTCAGGTTTCTTGGCGTGTATTAAAATTCAGATTCCCAGGCTCCATCACTCAGAGATTCACCTTTGGTAGATCTGAGATGAGGCTCTGGAAGTTGGCATTTTGAACTGGCACCACCAGAAGATTCTTTTTTTTTTTTGAGACGGAGTTTCACTCTTGTTACTCAGGCTGGAGTGCCATGGCGCAATCTCGGCTCACCGCAACCTCTGCCTCCTGGGTTCAGGCAATTCTCCTGCCTCAGCCTCCAGAGTAGCTGGGATTACAGGCATGCGCCACCGTGCCCAGCTAATTTTTTTGTATTTTTAGTAGAGACGGGGTTTCACCATGTTGACCAGGATGGTCTCGATCTCTTGACCTTGTGATCCACCTGCCTCGGCCTCTCAAAGTGCTGGGATTACAGGTGTGAGCCACCGCACCCGGCTTTTTTTTTTTTTAAGACCGAGTCTCTCTCTCACCCAGGCTGGAGTGCAGTGGCACGATCAGCTCACTGCAACCTCCACTTCCTGTGTTCAAGTGATTCTCCTGCTTCAGTCTCCTGAGTAGCTGGGACTACAGGCATGCACCACCACACCTAGCTAATTTTTGTATTTTTAGTAGAGGTGAGTTTTTGCATGTTGGCCAGGCTGGTCTCAAGCTCCTGACCTCAAGTGATCTGCCTGCCTCGGCCTCCCAAAGTGCCGGGATTACAGGCATGAGCCACTGTGCCTGGCACCCTGAGAAGATTCTAATAGTTTCTCAGAGTGGTCGGCAGTCCACTGATATAAAGAACCAACAGCTATTACTACATAGACATGGAAACTTCCTTCAATGTGGAGTGTTGTTTTAGTCACTGCCTGAATTGTCCTGGAAAGTTTCTTTATGTGTCATTAAGGCTCTTTATGTCCCTTTAAGTGATGTGCAGCAAAATCTCTTTTCCAGATTGTCATAAAGGCTGAGGCTAGCCCGGCCCCATTCCTCTGACCACGGCTGTCCTCACATGGCCGCTGAGGTTTTGCTCCTGCTTCCTCTTGTTCATTCCTCCAAAAAATCCCCCGCTGCCATTCCCTGGGTATCCTTGACACTGCTTATTCTCTTCCCCACCAAAAAAGTCAACTGGTTAGTCTACCAGGCTTGGCTTCGAGGTTTGTTCCAAGTCTGAAACACGAGAGAAAGGAGAGAGAGAGAGAGAGAGAGCCCACTGAACACAGATGGTCCATGAAACCTCTTCTTTGGAGAATTAGTTCAGTTCCTCTGGATTGATCTCCTAAGAACTTTCAAAAACATTTTCTTTTTGGTTCAAAATAAAATCTATGTATTTAATCATTTGCACAGCAGGCAGGCTCCTGAAAGACAAGAACTTTGGGACCAAAAACGTGATATTTCCATTCCCGTAAGCCTCGTGGAAGTTATGCAGAAATTAGAACTTGTTAAAAGGAAATATTCAGTGTTTTAAAAGTCATATTTTTGTAGACTGTTTAGGCAAGCGGGAGAGCTGTGCTTAGAGTTCCTGTGCCTACACAAACATACGCTTTTTAACTCTTAAATAAAATTGGAATGATAATTTTTAGTCTATATTTTCCACTTAAATTTATCATGAAAAAAATTTTATTTATTATTTTTTATTTTTTTTGAGACGGAGTTTTGCTCTTGTTACCCAGGCTGGAGTGCAATGGCGCGATCTCGGCTCACCGCAACCTCCGCCTCCTGGGTTCAGGCAATTCTCCTGCCTCAGCCTCCCGAGTAGCTGGGATTACAGGCGTGAGCCACCGTGCCCGGCTTATTATGAAAATTTTTATGTCAGCAAACATTCTTTCAAAATCTAATTTTGATGACTGCAAGATATATATATATATATATATATATATATATATATATATGTATATATAATATATCTAACATCTGCCTGCTGGTGAATATCTAGATTATTTCTGACTTTTCTCTTCTCTTTTAAATGTAAATTTCCCATTTTCTCTTTTCTGCTCACATTCTCTTTCCTTCCTGTGTTCTCTTTTAATCTGGGGAAGTCGACCAGCAAGGGGAGATGGAGGCACTAGTGGGGTGTCCCCAGTGGCTGTAGAAACAGGGAAGAAAGTTGGGGTGTCACATGGATGATTGGTGGCCGTGTGCCCAGCCACTTTTGCCCAACATTCTGATTAATTCCTGAAGATTGCCAACCTCCAGAGCCTCATCGCAGAACTACCAAAGGTGAACTCTGGGTGGTGGAGCCTGGGAATCTGAATTTCAATACATGCCTGTAATCCCAGCACTTCGGGAGGCTGAGGCGGGTGGATCACCTGAGGTCAGGAGTTCAAGACCACCCTGGCCAACATGGTGAAACCCCCGTTTCTACTAAAAATACAAAAATGGCCGGGTGTGGTGATACACTCCTGTAATCCCAGTTACTCAGGAGGCTGAGGCAGGAGAATTGCTTCTCCTGCACGGGAGGCAGGGGTTGCAGGGAACAGAGATGGTGCCACTGCACTCCAGCCTGGGCAACAGGGTGAGACGCCATCAAAAAAAGAAAAATACATAATACATGGCAGGAAATCTGACATGCATTAAGGGTGCAAGAGGCTGCACTTTTAAGGCTTTCCAGAACAGTCGTATAACATTAGACTAATGACATTTGCCTAGTATTGTTTTTAAAACTGTTGCCAGTGTGATAGGCTAAAAAAAAATTCGATAACTAGTAAAGGTCCAAAGTTCTTTTTTTTTTTTTTTGAGACGGAGTTTCACTCTCGTTACCCAGGCTGGAGTGCAATGGCACAATCTCGGCTCACCGCAACCTCCGCCTCCTGGGTTCAGGCAATTCTCCTGCCTCAGCCTCCTGAGTAGCTGGGATTACAGGCATGCACCACCGTGCCCAGCTAATTTTTTGTATTTTTAGTAGAGACGGGGTTTTCACCATGTTGACCAGAATGGTCTCAATCTCCTGACCTCGTGATCCACCCGCCTCGGTCTCCCAAAGTGCTGGGATTACAGGCTTGAGCCACCGCGCCCAGCCTTAGGTCCAAAGTTCTTTATATTCATTAGCCCATCAATAAAATTTCTTATGTTTTGAATTATCTATTCTTGTTCTTTGTCTGTTTTTCTATGAATGGGTTAGCCTTTTATGTATTGATTTTAAAGAACTAATTGATTTAGGCTGTTGATCTTTACATTCCCGTAGAATTATTACTTTTTTTCAGTTTGTTTGTTTCTTCTTCTTCTTTTTTTTTTTTTTTGAGGCAGAGTCTCTCCCCGTTGCCCAGGCTGGAGGGCAGTGGTGCAATCTTGGCTCACTGCAGCCTCCGCCTCCTGGGTTCAAGTGATTCTCCTGCCTCAGCCTCCCAAGTAGCTGGAATTACAGACATGTGCCACCACACGTGGCTAATTTTTGTATTTTTGGTAGAGACAGCGTTTTGCCATGTTTGCCAGGCTGGTCTTGAACTCCTGACCTCAGCTGATCTACCCACCTTGGTCTCCCAAAATGCTAAGATTATAGGCATAAGCCACTGAGCCTGACTCCTATTTTGTTTTTGCATTTTCTAATAAGTAATTAAATAATTTTTACACAGTCAAAATATAACTCTTCTAAATGCAATATGTCTTGGGTTGGATACATTCGATCTTGAACAGAAAAGGGGCATTCACAAGAAATCTGGGCAAATTGAAATAAAGTATGGAATTAGTTAATAGTAACACACTAATGTTGATTTCCCAGTTTTGACAAAGTTACCATGGTAATGTAAGATGGTAACATCGAGGGGAATGGGTGAGGGGTGTGTGGGAACTCTCTGTACTATCTCTGCAACTTTCGTGAAAATCTAAAATTATTCCAAAATACAAACTTTATTAAAAACAAAACAAAAAAAAACAGTCTTCTAATGTTTTACTTCTACTGCCTTTCATTATTTGTACTTAGAAAGTTTTACCCATACAGGCCGGGCATGGTGGCTCACACCTGTAATCCTAGTACTTTGGGAGGCTGAGGTGGGCAGGTCACTTGAGGTCCTGTGCTCAAGCAGTTCTCCTGCCTCAGCCTCCTGAGTAGCTGGGATTACAGGGGTGCACCACCACACCCGGCTATTTTTAGCAGAGGTGGTTTCACCCCATCTCTACTAAAAATCAAAGTTAGCTGGGTGTGATGGCACACAGCTGTAATCCTAGCTACTATGGAGGCTGAGGCAGGAGAACTGCTTGAACCTGGGAGGTAGAGGTTGCAGTGACCTGAGATCACACCACTGCACTCCAGCCTGGGCAACAAAGCAAGACTCCATCTCAAAAAAAAAAAAAAAGTGTGTGGCACCTCCCCCTTTGCTCTCTGTGTCCCCCTCTCCTGCTGCTGTATCTTAGCCCTCCCCCTTTGCTGTGTCCCCCTCTCCTGCTGCCATATCTTAGCCCTCCCCCTTTGCTCTCTCTGCCCCTCTCCTGCTGCCGTATCTTAGCCCTCCCCCTTTGCTCTCTCTGCCCCTCTCCTGCTGCGGTATCTTAGCCCTCCCCCTTTGCTCTCTGTGTCCCCCTCTCCTGCTGCCGTATCTTAGCCTTCCCCCTTTGCTCTCTCTGCCCCTCTCCTGCTGCCCTATCTTAGCCTTCTGCCATGATCGTGAGTTTCCTGAGGCCTCCTCAGCCACCCGTCCTATACCCAGTCTCAGGTCGTTCTTTATGGTAGTGTGAGCGTGGACTAATACAGAGGGGAAACCCAGATGAGCTCAGTAGGCTCCCCATGTGAGCATTCAGGGCTGGGAGACCGGGGAAGACAGCGTGTGTCGAGTTTTCAGGGCAGAGTACGGGAAAGAGAACGCTTGAGCTGTGGAGGGTAACGGGTCTTTAGCCGAGTATGAGTCACTGTGTACGTACGAGGAACCACCTGACAGTGGAAAAGAATCCCTGACACGATTTGTGGGAAAATTCTCGGAGTTCAGACAGGACCAGGAATGGTTCCCATTCCTGCCAGCCGTGAGAACACTGGATGGAATACTAAGGGTTTTACCTTGGCAGTGAGGAAAAAGGGAATGAAAATTATATGGAATGAATAGAAAACAAGTGTCAGATCTTTTTTTCTGTCGGTATAAATTAATTTGCAATAACATGTTTAATGAACAAATCGAATTCTCCATATCTTGAGGAAAATAATTACATTAAATGTAATAGCACAAACATCTGTTTAATTAAAAGGCACATGTCTTCATCAGTATAGGCTGCTGTAGTAGAATCCTTTAGGCTGGGTGGCCAAAACAACACCTATTTCTTACTGTTCTGGAGGCTGGAACGCCCAAGACCAAGGCACCCGTGGACCTGGTGTCTGTGAGGTCCCTGTTCCTGGTTTGCAGGCAGTGTCTTTTTACTGTATCTTCACATGGCAGGTTGAGGGACAGAGTGGGGCATGCAGAGAGGGAGAGGCAAGCTCTTTTGCATCTCTTTATAAGGGCACTAATCTTATTCATTAGGGCTGTACCCTCATGACATATACCTCCTACCTTGAAAGCCCCTACCTTTCAATTCCATTACATTGGAGTTAAAACTGCAACGTATGAATTTTGGGGGGTTACAAATATTTAGTCCATACAGCATGCAGAAACATGCTTTTAATTAAAAGGCAGACATTATCCCGTTGGACCAGAAAAGAAGGTGACCCAACTATACGCTGCCTTCAAGAAACTCAGTTTAGGCCAGGTGCAGTGGCTCACGCCTATAATCCCAGCGCTTTGGGAGGCCGAGGTGGGCGGATCACCTGAGGTCAGGAGTTCAAGACCAGCCTGGCCAACATGGAGAAGCCCCATCTCAAAAAAAAAAAAAAAAAAAAAGGAAGAAACTCACTTTAAGTATAAGACACAATTAGGTTAAAAGTAAAAAGAAAAGCCAGGTGCAATGGCTCATGCCTGTAATCCCAGCACTTTGGGAGGCCGAGGCAGGCAGATTATTAGGTCAGGAATTTGAGACCAGCCTCACCAACATGGTGAAACCCCCCTCTACTAAAAAATACAGAAATTAGCTGGGCATGGTGGTGCGCACCTGTAGTCCCAGCTGCTGGGGAGGCTGAGGCAGGAGAATCGCATGAACCCAGGAGGCGGAGGTTGCAGTGAGCTGAGATTGTGCCACTGCACTCCAGCCTGGGCAACAGGAGCAAAACTCCATCTCTAAATAAATAAATAAGAAAAACGGAGATACTGGGTTACAGAAAGACTATTATATTCTCATAACATTTTTTTTGACATCTTTGTCTAAAATCAGTTGACAGTAAATGTTAACAATTTAATATTTGACTTCATTTTGCTGATCTCAATTCTGTTCCATTGATTGGTCTGTCCTCATGCTAGTACCACTTACTGGAAAAACTTACTACTCTAGTAAGTTTTGAAATCAGGAGCTGTGAGTCTTGCAAGTTTGCTCTTTTCCGAGACTGTTCTGGGCCCCTTGCATTTCCACATGAGTTTTACGATCCGTTGTTTCTTTCTGCCAAAAAGTCAGCTGAGTTGGCATGATTTTGACTCCTGATCGAGAATGCTTTTACTCTTCATTTTCTTCTTTCTTTCTTTCTTCTTCTTCTTCTTCTTCTTCTTTTTTTTTTTTGAGACCGAGTTTCTTTCTTGTTGCCCAGGCTGGAGTGCAATGGCATGATCTCAGCTCACTGCAACCCCTGCCTCCCAGGTTCAAGCGATTTGTCTGCCTCAGGCTCCCAAAGAGCTGGGATTATAGGCACGCACTAATTTTGTATTTTTAGGAGAGACAGGTTTTTGCCATGTTGGCCAGGCTGGTCTTGAACTCCTAACCTCAGGTGATGTGCCCACCTCGGCCTCCTGAAGTGCTGGGATCACAGGCGTGGCCGCCACACCCGGCCAGATGCTCTTACCCTTTTGCTTCATTCCATCCCTGGAGCATTATGAGAATTTTCTTATAAACTCTTGTTTCCTGATTTGGAAGTTTTGATGCAGACACTTTTTCTCCAAACTATATAATTTTATTTTTATGAAAAAATTTTAAAAAAATTTTGTAACTACCCAATGGGTTCACTCTGCCCACTGCCTAGACAGAGCCAATTTTTCCAGACAGGGGAATTGCAATGAAGAAAGAATAATTCATGCAGAGCCAGCTGTGCAGGAGACCGGAGTTTTATTATTACCCAAATCAGTCTCCCCAAGCATTTGGGGTGTAGAGTTTTTAAGGACAACTTGGTGGGTGGGGGGAAGCCACTGAGCCAGGAGCCCTGATTGCTCAGAGATGAAATCATAGGGAGTCGGAGCTATCCTCTTTCGCTCCGTCAGTTCCTGGGTGGGGGCCACAAGATCAGATGAGCCAGTTTATTGATCTGGGTGGTATCAGCTGATCCATCTAGTGCAGGGTCTGCAAAATATCTCAAGCACTGATCTTAGGAGCAGTTTAGGGAGGGTCAGAATCTTGCAGCCCCCAGCTTCGTGACTCCTAAACCATAATTCTTAATCTTGTGGCTAATGTTAGTCCTACAAAGGCAATCTATTCCCCAGGCAAGAAGACGTCTGCTTGGCTAAAGGGCTGTTACCGTCTTTGTTTAAACTATACACACTGAGGTCTATTGGGGGA
Organism: Leontopithecus rosalia; assembly: GCA_028533165.1. Taxonomy (NCBI): domain Eukaryota; kingdom Metazoa; phylum Chordata; class Mammalia; order Primates; family Cebidae; genus Leontopithecus; species Leontopithecus rosalia. Next base: position 176 of record JAPYYA010004744.1, on the reverse strand, counting down.
AATAGGGGAGGGACAGTGGGGGGGGGAGCGGGGGAGGGATGGCATGGGGAGAAATGCCAAATATGGGTGAGGGGGCAGAAGGCAGCAAAACACACTGCCACGTGTGTACCTATGCAACTATCTTGCATGTTCTGCACATGTACCCCAAAACCTAAAATGCAATAAAAATTAAAAAA
>JAPYYA010004743.1:0-11475 GCA_028533165.1 Leontopithecus rosalia | reverse complement strand
TTTTTTTTTTTTTTTTTTTTTTGTTTTGAGACAGAGTCTCACTCTGTCACCCAGACTGGAGTGCAGTGGCACAATCTAGGCTTACTGCAACCCTCTGCCTCCCAGGCTCGAGCAATTCTCCTGCCTCAGCCTCCTGAGCAGCTGGGATTACAGGTGTGTGGCCTACCGCCGAGCTAATGTTTGTAATTTTAGTAGAGACGGGGTTTCACCACGTCGGCCGTGCTGGTCTTGAACTCCTGACCTGAAATGATCCTCCAGCCTCGGCCTCCCAAAGTGCTGGGGTTACAGGTGTGAGCCACCATGCCAGGCCATTGTTGTTCTTTTTGATCTGTGGTAAATAGAAAGCAGATAAGTTAAACTTACCAAGTATTATTAATTAAGTACTTGCCAAGTGCTTCCCGGGTGTGGAAGACATACCACTGGTGTTTGGAGAAATCCTTTCAGGTCATGCATACTGAATAGTTCGATTTTAATGTATATTAGGGGAAAAAGTACTATATTTTAAAAGAAAGTGCTGCAGGCCCATGCTTTGGCAATTATTTTTACTTAAGAAAAATGCTTTGCTGAGTTTTCTAGTGGAAAAGTGAGTCAACTTAAAAAAAAGTATAATGTAAATAATGCTGTAAGTGGTAAGAACACACGGTTAGAAGTGCGGTGATAGAAACAGTGACAGGTTTGAGAGCTGGAGAGCGTGAACAACGGTGCTCTCTAAAAGGAGCTCATTCTTCCCGTCGTGCATCTTTTTTCTGGTGTTTTTTCTTTACGGTACCAGGTGACATATCTTACCCTGGCATTTGTGAAGGGCTGTGTTCCCTGCGGTCACTATCTCTGTCGTTTTACAAGGTCACACATCTTATTTTAAGTTTTACGACTGCATATGTATAAGTTTTCAAAATAACGAGCTACCGTATTTGTGAAATATCGCTCCGTGAGACGTGGGGTGCGTGTGGGTCTCGGGAAGAACGCTTCCTCTCCTCCCGCTCCCACGCTCCCGTCATTTAACCTGGGGTTCCTGTGCCTGATCGTTTCTTTAGTCAAATTTTTATTTTGTAGATTTTATAGGAACTGAGTCTCATAAACAGATTTAGAAGTTTCTTTTCTTTTCTTTCTTTTTTTTTTTTGAGATAGAGTCTTGCTCTGTTGCCCAGGCTGGAGTGCAGTGGCACGATCTCAGCTCACTACAACCTCAGCCTCCCAAGCTATTCTCCTGCCTCAGCCTCCTGAGTAGCTGGGATTACAGGTGCCTGCCACACACCCGGCTAATTCTTTATGTTTAGAAGTTTCTCATAGCACTTATTTTAACCAGTCTTGGTGGACTCGGTCAACATTCCTATAGTGGGTCTTTTACATTTTTGAGCTAATCTTTGCTTTCTGCAGTTCATTTTCCCAGGAAGGTGTACACTTTGTACACTCTCACATCTTCGACAGAATTCCTACTGCTTTTGGTTCAGTTCTCTTTACTGACAGAGGGCAGGAATGCCACGTGAAACATAACAAGCCTGTCGCCGCAGCAGGATTGGCCTGGGCTGGGCTCCGAGGCCACGTTTTCCCTCCTCCCTGGCCTGTGCCGTTGCCCCGCGCTGCACGGTGGAAATCCGAGGCCTTCACTTGCACGTTTTGTGTGTAACGCTTCTCTCCCGAGTGCTGACAGGACTGTGCTGCGTCACTCCCTCACGCCGACACTGGGATAGGGAAAGGCGCGTCGAGATGCATTCGAGTACCATCCACAGCCCTTACCGTGAGCTCCGAGTTTCACACCCACAGGGGACACACGATCAGCTAGGATGTGTGATTCATGTCTATAGTTCTCCGACTTTACTCATTTCTTCCATCACCATAATTTCAGCCATATTTTCTTACCACATACAGCATTATTTATCTTATACTTTTTAAAGTTGACTCACTTTTCAACTTGAAAACTCAGTGTAACGTTATTTCTTCAGTGAAAATAACTACCAAGCCACGGGTCTGCAGTCCTTTCTTTTAAAATACGGTATTTTCCCCCTAATGTCCTATTAGGCCTTGAAAATAACATTTCTGTGTGCTAATGATTCTCAAGGACATCTTAAGACAAAGGTGTGAGGGCTGAAGACCCTGAATGGCTGTCTGCTCCGGACGACACAGGCTCCTGCAAGGTCCCCGGGCGGCTCCCGTCCAGAGTCTCCTCCGCCATGAGTCATGGAGTCAGGTCTGCGGCTGACTCCTTTCCTCCAGCAGTCGTGTGCTGGATTTTACCGTCCCAGGACTGCGGGTAAATGGATTTTAGCCGTGAAAGGAAATAGGTGGTGCTTTCAGCTACAAGAAACAGAAACTCTGACTCAAGCTGGTTTTAAAAGAAAAGAGGAAATGTCTTAGCTCACACAGCAGGAAGCAGGAAGCACAGGGTGGATGTTATGGTAGCAGGGCTGAGCCGGGACTTAGCTTGGCATCAGGCTGGGCTGCCGTCCCCGCCCTTGCTGTCCCAGGCCCAGCTTTGTCCCCAGGCTGGCTCCTGTGGTCAGACCAGGGAAGAAGCTTTGGGTGGTGCCAGAGACGGGACTCACCTCGGCCGTGGGAACCCGAGTCCTTCTCTCTAGCCTGACTGGGCTGATGTTAGCCCATCCTCACCCAGGACCCTGCGCTTTCCTCAGAGAAGGCACTGCCAGGCGCTGAACCGTGCGGCTGTGGTCCTGCCAGAGCAGAGCTTGTCGGAACCACGGCCCCAGCACCGGAGGACCCGGGTGGGTCCCAGCACCGCCCCTGCGGTGGAGCCAGGCCCCCAGCTGTTTCTGATGTGCGCCAGGTTGTGGACCAGCGGTCAGGCTAATCCAGCTGGCCTCCTGGCCGTTGGCGAAGGAAACCCCACAAGATAAGAGGGTGCTGGGATGGGTAGGAATTGCAGCGCAGTCTTGGTTCTGTCAGCGGGAAGAAGCGGTCCCTGTGGCTGGAGCGGGGGCAGACTTCTCACATCCCCTTCGCCTGTGTTCTAGTTGGGAAAGCAGAGAGAAAATGAGCCTGGAGACTGGGGACCCCACGCTACCACCAGGGCAAGGGTGGCAGAGCGCCCAGCGTGCGGGACGGACCCCGGCGGGGGCCTTTCACCCAGCGCCGCACAGCCTAAGTGTGGCAGAGCCCCCAGCGTGCAGGACAGACCCCAGGGTGGGCCTTTCACCCAGCACCGCACAGCCTCCCGTGTGGGGTCTTGCTGTCGCTCTGATCTGGAGCCTAGACAGCAGCCAGGCTGGGGCCGTGAACAGTCCCCCTGCTCTAGACCTCAGGGCTGCTTGCAGCAAGAGCTGGTTCCGCAGAGCCGGCTCCACGTTGAATGGCCCTGCAGGCCACCCAATGCTTGGACAGCCTGTGGCCTACACCCTAAACCTGGTTGCTGCAGAGGGAGGGCTGGAGGCACGGCCTCTAGGTGGGGTGGGAGGACAGGTTCTGGACGCCATCACAGGGTACTGAGTTGTGGGCGTGCACAGCGTGCTCCTGCCCGAGCAGAGAGGACCACTGCCTGGCAGGGGAAGTGTGGCCCTGTGGATGTCAGACCTCTGCCAACAGAGGGGTCTCCTCTCCCCGCCATCGCGGTGGTTGACTGTCATCAATGGAGACAGGATGGGGACCACCACAGCACCCACATGCTGGGCTACCCCTGCCCTCAGGGCCGTGATGGTCTCTATGACACCACCTAGCTCTTCCTGTGGGTGCTATATCTCCTGGGACTTGTGTGTTCCTCCTAAAGGGGCCTCTCGCCTCTGCCTTGGGTCACTTAGTGGCTGATCTAGGCCAGAGCATCCCTGTCTGAGCAGGTGGATTTTTACTAGCCCTCTTCCAGGCTGTCCACCAACCCGTACCCTGGGGCCTGGTGGCCAAGTATCTGGTATCCACCTGGGTTCAAACCTCAGCTGCAGTGGTGTGGACTGACCATGTGACCTCTGCAAGCCCTCATAATCGCCCTAATTCCCAACTCTCTCACCTGGAAACGGTGGGGTGGGGTGATGGTAATTGCCTTACAGTGTAGGCGTTACTTAAATAGTGAACACAAAGTGCTTAGGAGGTGACAAGAGCTCCATGTGGGTAACAATTTCTATACTCCTGTGGTTCCCTGGGTAGGGATGGCACAGGCTGTGGAGCGCCTTACGGGGGGCTGGGAGCCCATTGCCCCGACCTCCAGGACGGACCCTGTGACAGAGGAGCTGGAGGCTGGTGGTTTGCACACAGACCTGTTCACAGCCTTTGAACCTCACTTAAAAAAATTCTGCCCTCGCATCTAGCTCATTGTTCAGGAAAGTAGAAAAGCAAAGCCTTTTCCTGCTGAAAATTAATGGCTCTCTTTAAAACACTAAAAGAACCAACAGAAGGAGATGGTGCACTACGATGGCAGGGACAGGGCCACCGTCCTGAGGCTGCGGCTTGGAACAGACGCTCCAAGTACAACCAGATGGTGCGATTGAACGGAGGAGGGTGGCCAGCAGTCACAGAGTAGCCGCCTGGTGACAGCGCCTCAGGGGCGCAGCTCTGCCAACATTCACACACCCGGTGCTGACTCCATCACCAAGTGAGGGTTCTGTGATTCATTCAGGAAACAAAGGCTTTTATGGGATGTGAATGTTGAGTAAAGATTGTGAAGGTTGTAGGGAAGTTGTTTAGATTACCTCAGTGTTTTCTGTCATTATAAATGACTTGTGCACAAATATTATAATAAATGAGATTAGTTTTGCATTTCTGAGTGCTTTGTTTGAATAAAAATACGCTTTAGTATATGTTAGAAAGTAATTCTTTGCCAGAACAAAAAAGAATCCTTTGCCAAATGTGTCATTCACAGCCCGTACTCCTCCCTCCCACAAAAGAAGGCCAAAAAAAAAAAAAAAGAGAGAAAAAAAGAGAAAAGAAAGGCAGAACGTAGTGCTGCTGGATTCTGTAGCAGCAGTAACCCTGGAGATGAAGATGCTCAGTAGACAGGCAGATCACACATTGCTAGAGGTGTAGACAAATCCCTTCTTATTACAAAGAACAGTAGTAATTTAAAAAAATAATATAAGGTAACTTTTTATTAGAAAGTCCTTCACTGAGTATTTTTCCATCTGAAAAAGAATTATAGTCAAGTTAAAAATATCGAACAAAAAAACCTAAGCAGGAGAGAAGTGGAAGAAGATCGGAAATAAAATATTTCCTCATCTCCACTGCCCTAACACTAAACACTGCCCTAACCCTAACCCTAACCCTAACCCTAACCCTAACCTAACCCTAACCCTAACCCTAACCACTGCCCTAACCCTAACCCTAACCCTAACCCTAACTGTAACCCTAACTGCCCTAACACTAACCCTAACCCTAACCCTAACCTAACCCTAACCACTGCCCGATCCCTAACCCTAACCCTAACCCTAACCACTGCCCTAACCCTAACCCTAACCGCTGCCCTAACCTTAACTGCTGCCTTAACCCTAACCGCTGCCCTAACCCTAACCACTGCCCCCCGAGCCAGTGCCTGAGGAGCACCCTTCACCAGGTTCTGTTCTCTCTGCCTGTTTGGAAACAAAGAGCACATGAGTTCATTCTTGTAAGAACCGGGCCGGGCTATACATGCGGCTCTGTTACTTTCTTTTTTGACTTAATGGTATGTCTCAGACTTCTCTGCACATCGATGCCTACTGATCTACTTTTTGAATTTTTGTAATAGCTGCCTTGCGCGGCTCTACCGTGATTTAATTAGCCAAATCCCTGTTGACTGACATCTGGGTTCTTTCCAGTTTTTGCTATTACAAACAGAGATCTTTGTGCGTGAATCTTTGTGGGCTTCGCGAATATTTCTTTGGATGAAATCCTTCGCTCCCCGGGAATGAAGTAGCTTGCTTGTAGAGATGAGTGGGCACCCCCGGGCTCCATGCCCGCCTGGCTCTGCCCTTCCCCGTAGGAGGATGGGAAGGGGCGGGGGGCTTGAGGTGGGTCTTTATGAAGAAGCAGAAAGCTGAGTCTCGGTCCATGGTGGTTGTAGCTTTTAGGAGGCCATGGCTTTGACCCCGGACAGGCCCACGGAGACTGGTGGGGGAAATACTAGAGGGGGCGGGGAGAATTAACCCGGTAAACAAACACTGCTCTCCATCGAGTGTGAAATGCAGATTTCACTGTGAGTGGAACACCTTGCAAACAGGATAGAGACTGTTCCTTTTTTTCCATATTTCAGCAGTGTTTGTCAAAGCATGGTCCTTAGACCATCAGAATGAGAAACCCAGGGACAGTGACCTCTCAGGTTCCAAGTCAGATGGGCCACTGCCGAGTCCGTGACGAGGCCCCGAACGCTCCCTGCACGTGGCACCTCTGTGTCCTGTGACGGAAGACCACGGGGGTCTCACTTGGCGAGTAGCGTCTGCGTCAATTTCTCGTGTTCCTCGTGGACGTGGGCTTCCCGCCACCACCTCATTCTGTTCCCATTTGCCATTATTTTCCTTGCCTTTTTCTTTTTTTAGTATTTAGTTTTTTGTCTTTGATCGAAATGTTTCTGTTTTATTCCCTCTTTCCCTTCAGGGACTAGAAGTTATAGCTATTCTTTTAGTGCTTACTTCAAAAATTTTAGGAAGCCTACTCCACGTAAGACCCAAAAAACCCAATATTCGTACCCTCGTCTGAAGAACAGGCGGGCCTCGGAGCGCAGTGCTGCAGCCGTCCCTGGGCTTCTTAGTCACTGGTCTGGGGTTGTAGTTTCAGGCTGTTGTGAAGCCCTTGGAGTCTCATGGCTGCTGCTGTTTGTCATTTTTGTTACTATTGACGTTTACGGAACTAGTTTTTTGTCTGTTGCATTACTCAACATTCCCAGTGAGTCCCACTTTTCATTCCCGTTTTCATCTGCTTCTTAGCGCAGGAAGCTCTTCGGCAGTCCTCATTTCAGCTGAGCTCTGCGAGTGATAAGTTCTGGTCATTGTCTAAAAATGTCTTTCTCTCGATCCCTATTAAACAGTAGCTTAGCTCAACGTAGTTTGTGGGAAATCTGGTGTCAGTGCAATTGCCAGAAAAATTATTGTGTTTTGGTATGCTAGTGATACACCTTTTCTCTCTGTTTTTTGGGTTTTTTTTTGACTGAGTTTTGCTCTTGCTGGAGTGTAATGGTGGGATCTTGGCTCACTGCAACCTCCATCTCCTGGGTTCAAATGATTCTCCTGCCTCAGCCTCCTGAGTAGCTGGGATTAAAGGTGCCTGCCGTCATACCAGCTAATTGTATTTTTAGTAGAGATGGGACTTTACATGTTGGCCAGGCTGGTCTTGAACTCATGACCTCAGGCGATCCACCCACTACGGTCTTCCAAAGTGTTGGGATTACAGGTGTGAGCCACCACGCCCAGTCTCTGGTTGTTTTTGAGATGTTTCTTTGTCTTTGATGCTATTCAGTTTTTCCTTGCTATGTCCAGGTGTGATTCTATTTTAATGGCTCTTGAGTGGTATTTGATGACCTACTTCAGTGTGAGACCGATGGCTTTCTTTAATCCGGGGACATTCTCAGCCATTAACTTGTAATTAATTCCTTCTCTCTTGTCTTCCAGCACCCTACGGACATGGTATACATTGGACCCTCTCATCTTACCGTCCAGATCTCTTGGTCTTTTAAAAAATCTTCTCTTTTACCTGTGTGCTACATTCTTGGCAACTTTCTGTGACCTGTCTTCCAGTTCACTGAGCTGCTGGTCTACTCTGCTATTTGGTGCCTTCACTGAGGGTTTAGGTTCCTTGGCCTATATTCAGTATTTCTAGACAGTCTAGTTACTCTTTGTTACACGAGAGCGCTAGAATTTTTCTTAGGCGCCATCACTCAAACCTGGAGGCATCAGCCATGGAGTTGGCCGACTCTTGTGGGCAGGGGCTGCACCCATCCAAACGTGATTGCAAAGCCGAGATGGAAGCTGCGTGTTTTCTGCAGATGTAAACCTGGAGAATGATCTTTCAGAGCACTTCTCCAACCCAGTGGCATGTTTCAGTTCCTGGTTGCAACTCCCTCTGGCTGAGAGATTCCCTCAGATTAAGAGAACAGTCACGTGTAGTTTACGGTGCCAATTCTTTCCTCTGTATCGGTGAAAGTTAAAGTTGACGTAACCTTATGATCTACCACCACCAGGACTTAAAGAACAACAGCAACAAAAACGTCTACATCTCAACCAACGGTCCAGGGTAAGAGTTCTAGAATTGCAGGTAGCTCTGCTCCCAGAGGTCACTGGGGCCACCTGGACAATGGCGGCTCCACGTTCAACCTGTGGCTTCCAACGGGAAGGCCAGAGCCTTCCTCCGGAGGAAGTGAGCGAGGTTGTGCCTCTTCCCTTGTGTTCCACTGTGAGCGCTGGGCCCTGTGATCTCCCGAAGCAGCAAAGGGGTTGTGAATGACCCCTTGTTCTGCAGCCAGGTCCTCTTCTCAGCACCGTTCCCGTGGCAAAAGAAGATAGTGGTTTGGTGGCAATCTCCGTCACTTCTAAAATGGAATTCCTTTGATAGCCTTTGGCCTTTTAGAAAAGTCTGACAGGCCTTAGAACCTGCTCCCCAGTCCTGACTACCTCTAAGATTCTGGCTTTGCAAGGCCTCTGACCCTGACTCCTGCATCAAGGAAGAAAGAGAAAAGGAAGGGAAGGAACTCTGCTTTTAAATTGTGTGTGTGTGTGTGTGTGTGTGTGTGTGTGTGTGGAGAGAGAGAGAGAGAGAGAGAGAGAGAGAGACAGAGACAGAGACAGAGAGAGAGATGGAGTCTCACACTGTCGCCCAGACTAGAGTGCAGTAGCGTGATGTCTGCTCACTGCAACCTTCACATCCTGGGTTCAAGAGATTCTCCAGCCTCAGCCTCCAGAGTAGCTGGGAGTACAGGTGTGAGCCGACTCTTCTGGGCATGTTGTTTAGATGCCCGACTCTTCTTACATATTGTTTAGAACGGGGTCTCCAGGGCCTTGCTCTGTTACCCAGGCTGGAGTGCAGCGGCATGATCATAGCGAACTGCAGTCTCAGACCTCCAGGCTCTAGCTAGCCAATGTCCTCAGCCTCCTGAGGACACGAGACTAGAGGCATCCGGCCCAGCTAATTCGTTTTTAAACTGTATTTTAGAGACGAGATCTTGCTGTGTTGCCCAGACTAGTCTTGAACTACTGTCCTCAAGTGAGCCTGCTGCCTCAGCTTCCCAAAGTGGTGGAATTACAGCATGAGCTACTGCATCCCACCTGAACCAATAAACATTAGAGAGAGACAGAGAGGGAGGGAGGGAGGGAGAGAGAGAGAGAGAGAGAGAGAGGGAGAGGGAGAGGGAGAGAGAGGGGGGGGAGAGAGAAAGAGGGAGGAGGAAAGAGGGAGAAAAAAGTGGAAGTTCTTTGTTTTCACTCATTTTATTTGGCTGCGTCATTGGAATTCAGAAGATGCTTTAGAAGCACGAGTACTGTAATGCCCAAGTTTTCGATCAGCTCAGTCATTGCTTTTCATGTGAATGACGCAGGCAGCGTGTGTGATTTGAGGTTGGGTCCCTCTTTCTGCTTCCTTCTTTGTCTTGGGCAGTCGTGATTACGGAGGGAAACTCTGAAGCCAGTTTAATCTTCTCTTTTGTGGTACTCGGTCTCTTGTTCATATTATTTAGAAATGTCTCTTCTTTCCCACACGACTCTGCATTCCCGGGTTTCTCATGTCACGCTGACACACTCTGTTCTCCTCCCTCCCTCCCGTTCCTTCTCTTTCTCTTCCCCCCTCGTGCCCCCTTGCTCTCTCCGTTTTCCCCTCCCGGTCTCTCTCTGTTTCTGCTCAGGAACATTTACACATTCCTTGCTGGGCTGGATCCTTTGACGGGGAGGTTCTATGTAGCCTGTCTTTGAATATTTACTGCTGGATTCTCCGCGACCACCTTCTGTTTACCTGGGTCAGATTTGAATTGTCCTCTCAGATCAAGGCCCGTGGGCTGCATATTCCTCATTTGTACCTCATGCTTTCAAGCCATCTCTTGCAGCAACTGTGGCAGCAGCTACAGTTCCTGCCGAATCCTTAGGCTTCTGGATTCCTTTGTCACGGGTTGTGGGATAGAGGATCTCCCGGGCTTGCAGTCACCCCCCTCAGTGGACGTCTGGGTCAGGGGGGCCCCGGACCGCACGTCGGTCGGCTGTTAGTGTCCTGCTCCGGTCACTGTGCTCAGCTTCTGCAAACGGGCTCTCTGGGCACCCGTCCACTGCCCGTGAGGATCAGGACAGCAGTATCTCCAGAAGGACTTCCAGGCTTAAGGCAGGCAGTTCCACCATCACACTGGACGGCCATTTCAAGGACGGAACACAGCTTAGAAAACAGACAAACCGAGAGACACAGAGAGGCAGGAAGGTGATGTGAATAAGGTCCTCTCTCTGTGCCTAAGTTTTCTATTTGGAATATTTCAACATTTTCCCTTTAGAGTGATAAAAGTATGAATTAATCCTATCAAGACGATTTCACAGCATTTCAAAATGCTCAGATGATTTCAGTATTTTAAATCTGCGCTTCGGCCCTTAGAGACGTTCACAGTAATGCAGAGAAAGTGAAGATGCCTCAGGCTGGTGCTTTGTTTAAACCGGAAGCCAAGCTCACCGCTCACAGCACTTTCAACCAGCACATCATGACGATGCAAAGGACGCCAGGTTATTCGGGGTCCCTATCTCGGTTCTCCAGATGGCGCAGATGGCGCACTGTTGTTACAGATGACACACACAGTGGGAAGGTCCCGGCACTCTCCTCGTTCAGTTCAGAGTGTGCATGTGGATGAGAGAGAGGAACTCTCAGAGGCTGGGAGCAGATTCTGCCTTGGAGCAGGCCTCTCATTTATCATGTAAGGAGACCCGTGGAGAGGCGCGGGTAGGTGAGTAGAAGGCGGAGACTCCGGGAGGCATCACACGTCGTGAATGCAGAATCGCTGAGACAGGCCTTGGTCAATTTACGAAGTTTATTTTGCCACAGTTAAGGACGTGCACCCGTGACACAGCCTCAGGAGGTCCTGGCCACATGTGCTCAAGGTGGTCCGAGCACAGCTTGGTTTTATACATTTGAGGGAGACATGGCACATCAATCAATAGTTATTGATTTTTTTTGACTGAGTTTCACTCTTGTTGGAGTGCAGTGGCTCAATCTCAGCTCACTGTAACTTCTGTCTCCTGGGTTCAAGCAATTATCCTGCCTCAGCCTCCCAAGTAGCTGGGATTGAAGGCGCCCACCACCATGTCCGGCTAATCTTTTGTATTTTTAGTAGAGAAGGGGCAGGCTGGTCTTGAACTCCTTACCTCAAGTGATCCACCCACCTTGGCCTCCCAAAGTGTTGGGATCACAGGTGTGAACAGTCGCGCCTGGCCTCTGGCTGTTTTTGAGATTTTTCTTTGCATATAAATATATACAAGGTGGAAATTGGTTTGGTCCGGAAAGGTGGGACAACCAGAAGCAAAGGCAGGAAGCTGAAGGTGGCGTCCAGGTGGAAGTGGGGAGGGGCGTCCAGGTGGAAGTGGGGAGGGGCGTCCAGGTGGAAGTGGGGAGGGG
>JAPYYA010004742.1:0-11476 GCA_028533165.1 Leontopithecus rosalia | reverse complement strand
CACATTCTGGTACACCTATCAAACGTAGGTTAGGTCTCTTCACATAGTCCCACATTTCTTGGAGACTTTGTTCATTCCTTTTTGTGCTTTTTTCTCTAATCTTTGCTTCTAGTTTTATTTCATTGAGTTGATCTTCGACTTCTGATATCCTTTCTTCTGCTTGGTCAATTTGGCTGTTGAAACTTGTGCATGCTTCATGAAGCTCTCGTGTTGTGTTTTTCAGCTCCTTCAATTCACTCATATTCCTCTCTAAGTTCTCCATTCTTGTTATCATTTCCTCAAATCTTTTTTCAAGGTTCTTAGTTTCTTTGCATTGAGTCAGATCATGTTCATTTAGCTCACAGAAGTAGGAGGCAAGGTGTTCTGGTTTTGGGTGTTTTCCTCCTTTTTGCACTGGTTTCTTCCCATCTTTGTGGATTTATCCACCTGTCGTCTGAGTAGTTGCTGATTTTCATTTGGGTCTCTGAGTGGACATCCAGGTTTTTGATGATGAAGTATTTCTGTTTCTTAGTTTTCCTTCTAACAGTCTGGCCCCTCTGCTGTAGGACTGCTGTGGTCTACTCCAGGCCCTGCTTGCCTGGGGTACACCTGTAGCAGCTGCAGAACCGTGAGGTTTGCTACCAGTTTCTTTTTCTGCTATCTTTGTCCCTGAATGATGCCTGCCAATGCCAGTCTGATCAGTCCCTTGTGAGGTGACTCTTTAGATATGTGGGGGTCAGGGAGCTGCTTGAGTAGACTGTATTTTATACTTGAGGAGACAGTCTGTACTTTATAGGAGCTCAAGCGCTAAGCTTTGAGGTCCATTGTTCATTCAGGGCTGCTAGGCAGGTACGTTTAAGTCTGCTGCAGCAGAAATCATAAAGCCCCATATTTTCCTCAGGTGCTCTGTCCCGGGTAGTTAGGGCTTTATTTATGAGTATCCATTGCACTGTCCTGCCCAGCAAGGAGGCAGTCTAATCACTGCCTGCCTGTAGTGGCTATGCTGAGCTGCTGTGGGCTCTGCCCTGTTGCCGTGGGCTCTGCCCTGCTGTCATGGTCTCTGCCCTGCTACCATGTGTCATTTTCTGTAGTCCGGTTTATATGGGTGTTGTTAGAGCTGCCATGGTGATGGTGGCCCGCCTCTGTAGCGGCGGACTCTCTCTGTTATGGCGGGTTGCCATGGCAACGGCAGGCTGCGACAGCAATGGCAGAGTACCTCAGTAGGGTCGAGTGCCTTGGTAATGGCGGTCTCCCCTCCCCCACTGAGCTGCAGTGTCCTGGGTTCAGCTGTGCTTGCTGTGAAACTCTCAACCCTGAGAGTTTCCAATTGCTGTTTTGTTTGTTTTTGTGGGGGTGGGACCCACCGAGCCTGATAACCTGGCTCGCTGCCTCAGAGCCCTTTTTTTTAAGTTGAACAGTTGACTCTCTCCCAGGTGTTCCACTGACCTGCTGAAAGGGTGCTGGGATCTGTGTGATTTCCCGTGCAGCAACCCACTGAGCATCTGGAACAATGTTGCTGCCCGGGAATCTCCTGGCCTGGCTTTCTGTTTAAGTCCCATTTAATCAGATGAATGTGCTAATCTGCCTTCTGAAATCTCCAATTGCCGGTTTAACAGGGCAACCAAACCAGTGTATTTTGTATGGAGTGCTGCTGTGCTGTGGCCCCAGCCCAAACAGCCATGCTGGCAGCCCGTGGGGCTCCTACACCTGGGAATCTCCTGGTCTGTGGGCAATAAAGATCTGTCTGGAAATGCGGTGTCCACTCACCCTCTGTTTTCACTGCCAACTTCTCCCTCTCTCACTCTATTTGTATTTTAAATAATAAAATCTTGGGTTTTTTTTTTCTTGATAGGTTCATGGCAGTTTCTCTATTATGACATGGTTCATAATCCAGCTATTTATAATAAATCCATTATTTCAATACTAATTGTGTGCTATCAACTTCAAATACTGCTGCTGTTGGCTACAATACATTGTGTGTCTACTACTCAATAGCTACTTTGCCTTCACTGTTTCCAAATCTTAAACAACATTTCAAGGAAGCTTTATTATTCCCCTTTTGCTGATAAGGAAACTGAGACTCAGATAATTTAACTGACTTTTCCCAAAACATACAAATTTGCAGAGCCAGTGTTTTGAACCCAGGGGTGTCTGGCTCCAAAATTCACTTATTTTACCCTAAAAATATACTCTGCTACCTTCTTGATCTACTACTATCTGTTACATATCAGGCACTGAGATAGATGCTGCAGTGATAGTGGAATTGATACATATCTTCTACCCACGGAGTTATCAATTTGGCAGGGAAAACAGTCACATATTGACGGTATCTTAATCCAACTGTATCTTGTCCTCTAGGTAGAATAATACCACAGCACTGTTGTTAGCATTTCCTCTGTAAATCTCAAGGTCCAAACTTTCTAGAAAGCTCCCACTATTGTTTACTGAAAAATGTCCCCTCAAAAGACATCCAAGACCATCTCTGTCTGAATCCATCATCTATTCTCTATTGCACCTCATTAACTCTTTTCTCAGACTTACGAGGTGGAAGAGGTCAGCACAGGCTCACACAATGAGACAAGATTTCGGGACGGGGTCCAGATCAATATCTCTCAGTAAGTTTACAAAAATTGGTGGAGGACAGTGCAGTAGATAGACTGACTGTTGTCTTAATGTTCACACTGTACTGAGTGAATTAGCTGCCTGGAACCACTCTTTAGCTGTGTGTTCCATGTGTAAAACATATTCTGAATTTTCCTTCCTTGAATAAAAATAATAATGCTAGGTATGTAGAATATAGGGGGGTTCGGGTGAATGTGTGTATGTGTGAGTCAGAGCTAGTGAGAGAGAAAAAACTGGCTAACATGGAAGGCTGATATAATTTTTCACAATCCAGCCCAACTGAGCATTCAAATATTTTAAAGTCTCACTTGACTTAAAATGTAAAATCCATCAACAAGAAAAAATAAATCATAGAAGAAAAAGATAGTTTATATTTGATCTAATCAAACCACATTATATTTGGCAGAGATGATGTGAGCCCGGAAAATTAATATATTAGTTTAGGACGACACAAATTGTTAGTGACATATTATAAATTATGTATTTTTTTCTTTTCCATGTCACCTTACCCTACAAAATACAGATTTGTAGTTATAATTATTGTAACTCGAAAAGTTTGTAACTCCCTAGTATCTGGAATAATATTTTCAAAACCCATGAACTACCTTATCATGATCTCCTTTGCAGTAACAGAGTTACTGAGGTACAGTAGAAAGAATACATGTGTTAGGTTCTGACACAGCTGGTTTTAAAGCCTAGCTCTATGACTCCCTAGCTGTATGACTTTGGCCAAGTTACTAACCTTCTCTAAATTTTGTTTCATCATCAGAAAAATGGGGAGAATAAAATTCACATATATACACACTTCTAAGGATTCAATCAAACACAGTGTATGAAGCATGTGTCTTAGTACTCTTACAAATGTTAGTTTCTCTCCAAGTCTGGTAAGAATGAAAGATATGAATGAGTCAGGATCTTCATATTACATATTTCCTTTTCTTCCATTTGCTTTCAGTTCAAAACTCTGAAGCATTTCCTAATCATATCTGCTCTTAAATGAACCACAGTAGAAAATTCACTATTAATATCTGTTAATCTCCATGACTATCACCCCCTACAACTCATTCCTTTTTGCTCCATCCTGAGGAAATCAATGAACTCCCTATTAATTGTCAAGTTGTACAAAACTGACAAAACCAATGACAAATTTTGAAAGAAGATATGAAAAAGTCACTGGTATATGCTGGGAGTTTGAGGATGAACTATGTCTTAGACTGACATAGGAAAATTTTTAATGATACCCTGTTTTTCTTTAATTTTGTAGAGGTTATAGAAGAGGAAGTGATATAAACCAAAGGCTACCATCTTTCATCTTGAACCAGGCATTAGCTTGTATAGGCTATGAAAGAAAGGTATAAATTCAAGAAGATATTTTCCCTACTCTTTAATTCTCATCATGTGTTTTATGGAAAAATTCATATGTTTAATCTGTTTTTTCATGTGTTGTCTCCATGTCAGACTCCCACTAGAATCTCAAGATGATAATGTACTTCATTCATATTCCACAATCAATAATATAGTCTTTATTCTTTCTCTCTCTCCCATTCTTTCTCTCTCTCCCATATGTTATCTTTGCCCCTTTTCTTCCCTCTTCCCTTTACAAATGTTAATAATTATACAAATGAAAGTTCTGATTAATATTGAGAGGGAAAGAGTTATTAATGAAACATTGCCACTGTTTGGCTCAGTGGAGCTGAATTTGCAGATACCTGGTTCAGTAGCATGGGGGATAGAAGAGAAGAAGAAATCCTGTAAACATTTCTAAAGAAAACAGGTACACTTTAAGGGCCTAATGCAATTTGACTTGAGGATGTTTCATGGATTGAATCAAGACTGTGCTAAGATAGGACACGTAGGCAAATTGGGGCACCCTGCCTAGGCCAAGCCCCTGGTGCTAATGAGACACTCTGCAGGACAGTTTAGCTGCACCAATGAGACAGGTAGAGGATGTCAGTGTGTGCCTCCTGGGCATTTGAAGCTAACACTAATTTTCAAATTTCCTTCCTGCCTGGCAGGGGAAACACTTCCTCAGACACATGATAAAACTGCAGCAAGAAGTAGAATAACAAGACTCTGGCAAGGTCTGTTTCAGAGAGCTGTTGTGTGCACTAGCTGTGTTGACTGTATGCCCCCAACACTCACACATACATCACTCAAGTGAACTGACTACCTCTCTTTACTGTACATCAAGGAAGATTTTTCATCTGACAAGGCTCACCCAAAAAGAATTTGTCATGGTTTGTAGAAGGAGTATGGCAGTCTCTGCAGTGGTTGAGGGTGAGGGGTTGAGGGATTGTGAACTGAAACTGGAATCATGCAAATGCATGTTTGCTTAATAATATTAGAAAAAGAACACTCCCTTGATCAGAACTCAGAAAGCACAAGGAATGTTGTTCTAGTTATTACTACGTTTTTGAAAACTTTTCTTTATTGAAAGTTTCAAACATATACAAAAGAATGTACCCATAAGGGTACCAATGGGTACCCTTATGTACCCTTTGCCCAGCTTCAACAATGATCAAATTACGTTCAATGATCAATTTTGTTTCTTCTACCTCTCTCACCCCAGCCAATCCTCTACCTCACATTAGACGGAAACGATCCTGGCATGACTCACTTAATCTGTAATAATTTTGCATGTATCTCCAGGAGCTCTTTAAAAGCCTGATGGCTACAAAATAAACAATAATTCCTTATAATCATCAAGTATCCATTTAGTCAAGGTTCAATTTCCCTAATTAACTCATTTTTTACGTTGTGTTTGAATCAAGATTCAACTAAGATTATTATATTGCAATTGGTTGTTGATGTCTATTTTAGTACCATTTTAATTGCAATTGGTTGTTGATGTCTATTTTAGTACTATTTTAATCTAATAGTTTTTCCCATTTGGTCTGAAGTATTCTTTGAATACGAAGCTCCATGCCTTTGTACTAGCAGTTGTAAATCTGCCCTTAAAAGTACTACAGGCAAATTAAATGTCTAAGTATGGTGGAATGGTTGAATCAACTACAGTATATGTGTTTAGTTAAATCTTGTGTATGATGTAGTTGAAAGAATGTCCTCTTTGTGAAATAGGAAAAGTTATTGTTGAATCTATCATTTGCAAAATGAGAGTAATGAAACCAACTCAAGGATTAAATAAGATACATTCATCTCCCATTATGGTGCTGAGTATATAACACCAGAGCATAAAGGGGTGTTTCTGATATAATTTTAACATGTATAACTTTAAAGTTTTTAATGAACGTATTCTCCATTAAATCATGTGAGATTTCAATTAGGTCTCTTTCTCCAGAGAAGTAAAGACTAGGTACTGCCCCAGACATCATGGATCAGCTTTAAGTCTCTAAACAGTTTCCTAAGAACACAAACAACCTAAAAGCCAGTTTCTGGAGCAACAGCATGGGTTGCTCATTTTAAAGTCCCTGCTTTTTCAGATAAAGAGGTGGGCCTTATAATAATAATTTTTGTTTGGTTTGGTTTTATTTTTGTAAGTGCACAGAAAACACAGGATAAAGTATGGTATGGTAGTTCTAGTCAGGCAAGAAGAGGAAACAACCATTCTATCAATGCTGGTGCAGGGGAGAATCCAAACAAGCAGAGGTATGTGAACAAAAAGTTCGAAGAAGAAGGGAAAAGAATTAGGGGAAGCAGGTGGGAAGCACATGTGTCCTGACTTCTCTCAGGCAGATATTAAAGGAATGGGACTTATCCATAGGTTGAAAAGAAAGCTGGAATTGCAGGGGTGATTTCTCTTTCTGCACTTGGAAAATTCCACCTTTAACTCAAGACCACATCCAAAGTAATATAGGAGTGATGGTATAAAACTGATCGATAAAGATGGTTAGTTAGATGAGCAAATAACAGTTTTCCTGACTCCCACGTGCATTTCAGGATCCCAATGTACCGGCGGGCCCCAGGGAGTGGATGTGGGGGCTCTAAGAAAGCCAGTGAACTAGTAGAAGTTAGGCAATAAAATAAAAAGGAAAAATTGAGACCTTTTTTCCCCTCATCATTATGATCCCACATAAGCCATTTTCCTGTCCATTTCCACAATTTACCTCTCAAAAAAATCCACACAGATTCTGTTTTGTAAAGAAACAAGAGATGGAAAACAAATCTGAAACAATGAGCCTTTGTCTAAAATACACTCAGTCATCCAAGGGACTATTTAACCTAACCCTGACAGAGAGAGAGTTAAACTTTATTATTTTACAGACATAGACTGCTTAAACTGAAAGAGACTAAGATATTATGAATTGTCAAGTTTAAGTTCTCCAAATTACCTAATGAGATGATGAGATGAATCTAGTTAGCTCTAGCAACTTGTAAAGCTATGTGCTATTTGCATATCTGAATATGTTGTGTAATTTGATTCTCTAATGCACAATGATACAAGGGAAAAGTAGAATTCAGAATTTTAAGTAAAGCATGATTATAAACATGTGAAATGAAGTTTTAGAGAATGGGAGAAAAGATTGAGAATTATTATTCTAAAATGTAAATTGTGTTTGTGTTTGGTTATGGGAGCTTAGAGGATTTTCTTCTATTCTTCTTTGTGATTTAACACTTTGACTGCATAAAGAAAACATATTTTTAAACTTGGAATATTGACCAAATTAAACACATTACAATGAATAAGCAATGACTGAACACTGATTTTCACAGGCACTGTGCTAAGCCCTGTGGAAGATATAAAGATAGATGAGACATGGCCCCAAAGCTAAAGGAACTTACAGCATGGTAAGAAAGATATCTGGGTAGGCAGCAAGGGAATTCAACATTGATTATGTCCTAGCTATGAGAAACTAAAATGTTCTTCCCATCTATTACAATCCACCTCCTGAGGATTCCAATTCAGTTTGATGGTAATGAAAAGCAAAGAGTTAAACTATGATGATAACTCAGGTTTCTCTTCATTCCTTCATCTGTCTTTTAGAAAAAAAATATTAGATATATAATGAGGATAATACATGCCTTCACTAGTGGACATAGCTTGGTATAATTGGAAGCATCCATCCATTTTGGGGATACCTGAAGTTCAGCTAAATGCTATTCCGTAAGTCACGTTATGAAGCCATTTATTGGATAAAACCACTTTTTACTGTGATCCTTTTACCATTTAAATAGCTAATTTCCCTTAGATGCAGTACACAATTGATATTGTATGGATTGCTATAAAAGTATACTGTGTGACAAATGTAAGAAGAGTTAAACTTTACAGTTAACTGTACAGGACATTAAGAATTTATCTAGGTTAGAAGTTCTCCAATCTCAACATGTATCAGAAGTGTTTGCATGATTTGTTAAAACAGAAACTGTGGTTTTTGGTGGATGCTACCGGTCCTGGACCTGCACTTTAAGAATGTATAATTTAAGTGAACTTCTGCAACTTAAGAATATGGTTTTTTTATAACTTTTTTTTCTCTGCTTAAACACTTCAGAGAGTAAAACACTAAATTGTTAAGAAGTCAGTTTTACTGTTGGACTAATTCTTAAAGATAGTACTGTCTCCTTGAAACTTCTGTTCATTATATATTCCCTCCTGCTCATAGTAGCATTAAAATGTCTTCTTTTAACCACGCCTAAAATTCCTACCCCTCAACCATTTATTACACTTATTTCCTCTTTATCCACCATGGTATAAGTCCACTGATGCAACTCTCAAACTCTAAAACTATGTGGCTGAGGACACAGCATTGTTGATGTTGACCCACTGGGACTATTGCCTTCCATAAACTAACATCTTATATCTGTTTACACAGAACTGGATTTCATTACTTGGTTTAAAGCAATTGTCGGGAAAATATGTTCTGAGTATGTGAATGAGAAGTAAGTTGTAGGACATTGAGATGGGAGAAAGCATCCTGGCTGCAAGATAAATGCTGCTGCTAGAAATAAGCCTGCCCTAGCACCCTCTAAGGAATGCTTACCAGTGTGTACTGGCACAAACACAGAAAGACACATCAATGAGAAGGGGCAGAAAAATTAGAAAAAAAACCAAAACAAGTGTGAAAAAGATCAGCTTTCCACAAAAGAGGTAATGAAAACATTTAATAAGGATTATTAAAATAAAACAATTTAGAAAACAAAAGTGTTAGAGTCATGCCTTAAGATAATAATCCATAGAAGAAACTGGAGACACACATTGTCACAACTACATATATAAAAATAGAAAGCCACTATCTACTAAGTGAAAACATTGTAATTAATTTTTTTTGTATGTCCACAATTGAAAATTCAGAAGAAAATCTCAAAGTGAAAAAGCTGAATAAGCAAATGACATATGAACATAAAAATCACATAGAGAAATAATAATAAAAAAATACTCAGGAAAGACTATCCAAAATAGAACCTGAAGATACCTTTAATCACCTATTAAAGAAACAAATGAATTAAAAAATATTACACTCATTGCTAGTGAAAATAAGGAATCCATTATTTTTATTTATTTTATTTCTAGTGATCTTATAAATTGGCATACCTCTTTTGGAATGCAATATATTAAGCATAATAAAAATTTACATACTCTTTGATTCAGTAATTTTACTCTCTAGAATTCCTCCTAGAGAAATAACTCAATAGAAACAATAATATATGCACAGAACAGCTATCTATGATGCCAAAAGGCTGAAAATAGCATAAATGTCCAAAATTAGGGGAAGATATTTAATAAATTCAACCCAGGAAAATATGTCATCATTAAAATAATTATGAAGATATATGGACATATTAAAAATAACACAATCAATGAAAATAGCAACATACACATATATGCTTATTTGTGTTTATGTACATAGAATGAATTATATCCTGAGTGTAACAAAGCTAATGCATGTATATGAAACGCAAAATGCAAAAAGTACTAACAGCAGTATTAGAGAAGGACTATGATTAACTTTTAGGTCATTTAAGCATTATTCTTTAAAAAGTTTTTTGTTTACAGTATAAATTAAAAATAACTTTGAATTCCACTTCTGTAACACCCCTAAGTGTACACAATGCCTTCATGTCTTTATGCCTTTATCCAAGTCAGCAATGCATGATGGGGCAACAACAAGAGCTCTGTGGCCCATGGTCATCCCTTGTACTCATGCGGCATGTGTTTACTGAGCTGGTATTCTGGCTTTCCTTTATATACACAAGGGTAATCCAATATATCTCAGCCCTGGTGATCTAGTGAGCGAGGAGGTAGACAGAGAGGCAGATCAAGTGATCATTAAGTTATAATGTAGTATGTACAGTACTAGGTTTAGGCTGGAATATTTTAGAACCACCAAGGTGGTATCCAATTCAACATTGCAGGTGATAAAACATATTAGATCTTATTTCTACAGGATAGGGAGAGTTAGCGAGGCAAAAAGGATAAGTGGTTGGAGGAAAGCCATTGCATATGGAGACTAGGCATGAAGGTAGAAAATGGCATGATGAGTAAGAAATATCTTTGCAGTGTGGAAAGGTAAGGGCTTTAGGTTCATGTTTAAGTCACGATTTTACCACTTATTAGCTGATTATTCAAACCATTTCTTATCTAAAAATTCAAATAATTTCATCTATGTCACCAATTGATGTAAGAATTAAATTAGACCAGATGTGTAAAGGAGGCATTGTAATGCCTGATGTGGCAGGTCTAACTAACACTATTTCAAGGATTTTGACATTACTGGAACAAAAAGTACAAGGCAGGATGAGGTGGGAGGTAGGAGACAATCAGATCATGGAGAACTTCTTTATCAGGCTAAAGCAGTTGGACTCCATCCCATAAATCACTGAAGCCTCTGAAGATTTTTAATCAAGAGAGCAACAGAATCATGGTGTTTTTCAGATGGATCACTCTAAAAAGTGGCTCGAAGCTGGTTTTGATGGGGCCAAGCCTGGCAGTAAGGATGTCAGTTAGTGGGCTGTTTTAATAGTTCTGCAGAGAGTGGTGGAGGCTGAAGCAGCAATGGAAATGAGGGAATGGTTGGAGAAATATTCATCAGGTAAAAAGATAGGGCTTTGTGATTAGACAGAGATGAAAGAAAAAGGAGAGGAGAGTGAAGGGTCAGGTATAACTAGCTGTGGGTGGCTGAGTGAAGAGGAGTGAAGCAACTAAGATTCTGAATCAAAAGGAGGAATAAATTGAGGGAAGACAGTGAGTTATTGGTACCATGTGCCAGGCACTATACTCAGTTCTGAGGTTACAGAAATGAATAAGACAGGGCTCCTATTTGTAAGGAGCTCACATGCTGGTAGAGAAGACATAAAAATAAACAGACAAATAAAATACACTTCGGTTATTTAAAGTCTCATACCTGGATTCTTGGCAGCAAAATATTTAATATCTAATCATAAGGAAATTAGACAAATCCTAAGTAAGGGATATTCTGCAAGACAATCTAAATTCTTCAAAGGTATTAACGTCATTCAAGAAAAAACACTGGGAGACAGTTCAATATTAAAGTACTACTCAAGAGCAATGGCAATCAAATGCAATGTATGATCATTGATTGCATTCTAATCCCCTCCCTACTCCAGAATAACAGTTAAAAGAACATTACTATGCTAATTAGAAAAATTTGAATAAGAATCATAAAGAAAATAATACCTTTAAACATGGTTAAATATCTTAGCTGTACCAGCCATTCGTGGTTATGTAGAAGAGTCCTAGCATTCCACTATAAGTGCTGAAACAAACACCGTATATACTCACTCATAGGCGGGTGATGAACAATGAGAACACATGGACACAGGGAAGGGAGCACCACACACTGAGATCTATTGGGGGAAATAGGGGAGGGACAGCGGTGGGGGGGAGTGGGGGAGGGATGGCATGGGGAGAAATGCCAAATAGGGGTGAGGGGGCAGAAGGCAGCAAAACACACTGCCACGT
>JAPYYA010004741.1:0-11477 GCA_028533165.1 Leontopithecus rosalia | reverse complement strand
GATGGATGAATGAATGAATGGATGGTGGATGATGCCTGGTGATGGATGATGGGTGGATGGATGGATGACGGTTGAATGATGAGTGGATATATGGATCGGTGATGGATGGATGGATGGAAGGATGGATGGGTAGATAAAAGAAGGGCTGAATAGATAGTAGTATGGAAAATACATCGGTGACTGTCTGACAAGCTGAGAGGAAGGACGAATAGAGATTCAGGTAGAGGAGCTTTTGGGAGAGGGAGCTGGCCCCAGGACAACAAGGACTATACTTGTACTACTTTCTGTCACCAAGTGGGCACTGAATCAATATTCGTCAAATGAATAATAAAACATTTATGACAGGGAATGGTGGGTCAGTGGGGTCGTGGGGACAGCAATTCCACCCATCTCACCACTGGGACCAATCTCAAGGCCAGCACACCAGGCCTCACTTCATCCAGTGGGGATGGTGAGGCCCAGAGAGAGGAAAGGGCTCCCCCTCGGCCTAGCAGCATGTCCGAGGGGGCCTGGGGCAGCCAGGCCCCTGCCTCTCCACCAGGCCCTGGTCCTCGGCCCAGCCCTGCCTCTCAGGCCTCCATTGGTGCAAGAAGCTCCTTCGGTGAGCCAGGACTGAGCCCCTACCCTCAGTCTCTGGTCCCAGCTCCAGGCAGGCGAGGTCTGCCTGGCCTTGGAAGGAGACCAGGAAGCAGCTGTCCCGCAGAGAACGTGGCCAGCTTGGCACACAGACCCACAGGTGCGTTCTGGTTTTGTCCTGGCTGCAAGCTCACTGCAGACGACCCACTCGTACCAGGTTCCTGTCAGGGGCACCTGTGGGCACCTGCGGGCATGGGACAAGCAAAGGCAGGCTTGGGGGTGAGCTGACACTGATCGAGAGGCCGGGTGATGACAAAGGATGAGGACACAGGTAGATATGGCAGGTCGGGGCACTGCCTGGAACATGCTTTGAGAACGAAAAGGAAATGAAAGCCCGAAGCCCATGGCTGCCTCCTCCCAGCCCAGCACCGTGGCCCTGCCTCCTGCGCCCTCCTTCCCACCCAGCCATGACCACGGCCACCTCCCCTCCTCCTTGCCCCGGCTCCTCCTTGGTAAGCTCTGCCCTCATTTAGCCACCACCTGCCCTGCCCTGGCCTTCTCTTTCTCTACGTGGGTGCCTCCCAGACACCCTCTCGCCACCCTCAGGCATCCCACCCCCCACCAAGGCACCTTCCCTCAGCCCCGCAGGGCTGTGCTGGTAAATGTTTTAACCACTGGCTCTGTGAAAAAAGAACAGATGGCTGTGTATGTGAATGCACGTTGATGACACGTTACCACCATAAAAGACGTGTACACACAGTTTACAGATAACTAGATCAGACATCCAGCAATTCGTGGTGAGGTCTGAGCCCCGCTTCCCCGAGGCCTCCCTGGCTCTGCTCTGTATCCACCATCGGCCCCGCAGCTGCCACCCCGTGATTCAGCCAAGGGAGCCGGATCTCTTCGCAGAAGCTCGTCGCCGTGACGCCCAACGTGTGCTCTGCTCAGCCGCCTCGTGTCTCGCCGTTGCGCCCGTTTTATTCATTCACCGGGAGCTGCTGGGGCTGCAGATTGCAGCCGGGCTGACTTGTTAGCTTTCCGCACCGTGGTGGGGACGAGGACATGATCTGATTCTACACTATTTAGTGACAAATATGTGGAACCACTGGCTCCTGTCAGCCCGGAGCCGGCTCCGGGCAAGCATGAAGGATGAGTGGAGCAGCCAAGTGCATGGGCAGCCTCTGCCTCAGCCCGAAGCTTCAGCCTGGGGCTGCCTGTGGGAGTCTCCCGGACCACCCAGAGCACCTCAGACCTCACGGGTCCCCCAAACCACACTGGCCTCTTGTGGCCCCAGGCCCCACACCCCATCATTCCACCAAACTCCTGCTGCCTCTGCCATGCCGGACGCCCCGGCCCCCTTCACCCCACGCACCGGCCCTGCCCCCGCCCACCACAAGGCCCCATCTCCAGCTTCCTCCGGTCACCCAGCCTCGCCCGTGTCTCCGGGGCTGCCTTGCTCCTTCTCCCTCATTTGCTCCTCAACTGCCCCATCTGCAGGAGACGGCCGTGGGGTCAGCTGGCTCCCGACACAGCCCCTCACTCACCCCAGAGCAAGCCAGGGGTCTGCCAAGTACCTGGGCAAGAGGCAGCCTGGCCCGCCCTGGGCCCAGCGAGCTCAGGCCTGGGGACCCCCAACGGCCGTGGGTCCTTTCTGTGTTTCGGAGTCAGAGTCCCTGGCGTGGGGGACTCATTGGAGTCCTGTCCACCACTCGGGGCCTCATCCTGTCCTCTCCCTCCCACTCAGCCATCTGCACCACCCTTCTCTGCCCCACCCCAGGCCCCCAGAAGTCTCTGATGCCCCCAGAATTAGAAAGGGGGATGGTTTGGGAAGGAGAGGGCCTGCTGGTGGTCTGCACACAGGCGGGATTTCCAAACCGCAAGCGTCACTGCTGCTGTCTCTGGGATGCCTCCGGCTCCCAGCACTGCTGCAGGGGACTTGTCTCAGGTTGCTGCAGTGGCCGCTGCTGTCCTCGGCTGCATGAGGACTCTGTACGGCGTTCACACTCCTCGCTGGGTCCCCATTCGTTAGTAAGAGTCCATGTGTGCAGGGTGGTCTACAGAGAGACCCCAGGGCAGGAACTGCGAGGGGGCTCATTGAAAGGCACCACTGTCTAGTCCCCCACACCCAGCAGGGCGGCCAGCCTGCCATGCCCCCCTCGGCCCCATCCCCAGCCTGGCACGCTGCCGCCCACCAGCAGCGGAGCTCACCCCTGGCCTCGCCACACAGCCATCCCCTGGAGCAGACACCTGCCAGGAGGATCCTCATCCCCGCATCTCTGGTTCTCTCTGCCCTTCTAGGTCCCCTTAAGCACCTCCTCCTCCAGGAAGTCTTCCCTAACCACCCCCAGCCCAGCTAGAAGTGTGTCACTTCCTCTGAGTCCCCCACACTGTCTCTGCCTCTCTCCCAGCCTGATCATCTGCTAGACCATCGGTCACCCGCCAGACAGGAGGTGACCTCCTGGACCTAGAAGCTCTTAAGAGCACAGTCTACATCTGACTTCCCTCCCACAACATAGCCCTGACATGGCATGAGCTGAGAGCCTGGGCCTAGGGAACTAAAGAAGATCTGGAAAATTCTGGCTTCACTGAGCCCACCATGTGCTGGGCACCGGGGACCGTCACACACACCACCCACTTCATCCTCCAGGATGAGGGATATCTCCCCGCGTTTTACAGAAGAGGAGATCGCTGCCCGCCACGGACAGAGCTGAAGGCCCAACCTAGCCTCGCTGCTCCAGAGCCCTGGGTGGGCAGGTACCTTGCTATACAGAACTCAGCACCCAGCCAGGGCCACAGAGAGACAGCCACCTCCTCCAGGATGGCACATCTGCCCTCCTGAGCTGAGGGGATTGGGGCGCCGAGGCTGCGTCTCTGCAGAAGCCATTCCTCCACCCTCTTCCCTCTGCCCAACCGACCCTGAACCCTCACAGCTTGGGGTGCACAGGCCACCTCGGCCAGAGGCCTCCCAGCACTGAATTGGGCAACAGAAAAGGCTGAGCAAATGTTTGTTTCTTTGAGAAGAAAGGAGACCCTCTGGTTCTTCTAAAAGGAACATAAATGATGCCCCAGGAAACCTCACTGGGATGCGGGGCTGGCAGGTGCCCAGAAGCAGCTCTGAGCAGACCAGGCGATTACCAGAGAACCCGGCGACGACCGGGGAACCAGGGGACGACCGGGGAACCAGGGGACGACCGGGGAACCAGGGGACGACCGGGGAACCAGGAGACGACCGGAGAACCAGGGGACGACCCGGGAACCAGGGGACGACTGGGGAACCAGGTAATTGCCAGAGAACCAGGTGAAAACCGAAAACAGACCGACCGGAGCAGGACCCGACTTCATGCTTCATGTTCTTTGTGTTTTAAGTGAACGCTGCATTTTAAGCCAACCCCTTCCCTCCCGCCCCCTTCACTGCCACCCTCCCCCCATGCCCAGGCCACTGGACAGAGGCTCTCTCTGGACCGGCCCTGAGAGCGTGAGGGCCCCGACCTTGCCGTGGCCGTGCAGCCGGGTTGGAGGCACTGAGGGCGAGGGGTAGCCCAAGTCCGTGCCCCGATTGTGAGAGGAGGCTGGCACAGGGCCCCCGGGAGGGGTGTAAGCAAGTCTGGGAGATCTGGGGTTTCTGGGAGACGTGGGGCAGGTGCCAGAGAAACCACGGAATCACAGATCTGGGGCTCAGGGATGGGGTCTGGGGGCCGAGGTGCCCCGGGAGAATCTAAAGCCCCAGGACAGGGGAACGTGGCCCAGGGAGAGTGCAGGGAGAACCCGGGGCTGAGGGCCACAGAGGGACAGACCAAGGACACACCCACAGGGCGGGGGAGCAGCCAGCTGGGGGCTGAGAAGTGGGCACAGATGCCAAGAGGAGGGCACAGGGCTCTGCCTGTGAAGACCATGAGATCTCGCCCCGAATAGGCCTCGGCAGTGGGGGAGGGCAGGGCTGAGGAGACCGTCGCGCCCTCGATCTGCCCAGGGGTGCGCGGCAATAGGTCCCTGTGAGCCGGCTGGGGCCTCCCTGGAGGCCCCCCTGGGGGCTGGGGGCTCATTTGCAAGTGGATCTGCTCGCCCTGCTCCGCTCTGTGTTCACCCCACACGCTGGCACCCGCAGCCATGATGCCTGTGCCTGGTGCGCTGCTGCTAGAAGCTGTGAAGCCTGGCAGAGCCCCCTCATCACCCTACTTACAGCAAAGGGACCAGGAGAGATAGTGGGTGCCAGACACGGGCGGGCATCCCAGCCCCTGCGATCCTCTGCTCTGGGTGGGGCCTTGGGAGACAGAAGTAGGACAGCGCTCGAGAGCTGGGCAGAGAGACGAGGGCAGAGGGCTCCGCTCCGGGTAGGCGAGCCTGGGACCGGGGAGCTGCCTGGACAAGGGAGCCAGGAACACACAGAGGCAGGGCTATCCCCCGACCCCGACCTGCCCACAGGCCTCAGCGGGCACATCCCATGTGCCAGCCCGCCCAACGCCCAGCCCCTTCCTTCTCCCCCACCTCCAGCTCATTCCTTGCCCCTAGAAGCCAGAGCCTGTCCCACTGACCCCATCGTCCCACCCCAGCCCTCACCCACTCCCCCAGCTGGCCAGGCTCTGAACGCTGAACTGTGGGGTCAGCCAGCCCGGGCAGGGCTCCTATCGTAGCCCCTTGCCCACCCCGAACGAGCCAGGGGTCTGCCAAGTATGTGGGCAGGAGCAGTGGTGCCTAGAACTCTGAAGAGTGAGGACACCAGGCTCCCGGAGGAGCCCTTGGGGCCGGCCAGTCTCAGCAGCAGGGGCAGAGGCCATGCCGAGTGAAAGGAGACCCCTCTTCCCCCTTGCAGTTCTCCTCGGGCCCCACCAGGCTCACCCCAGGGGCAGATGCCACCGAGCGTGGCCCCAGGGTGGGGCTGGTCCTCCTCGCAGCGACCCATCCTCCGCCAAGACCCAGGGTTCCGCTTCGGGGCGAGGCGGGGAGCGGCGGCTCTCCACTCCTCCCTGTCTGCCTCCTGAAGCCCAGCCCGCCCTGGACCTTGCCTTCCTGGTCTGTAACACGGGGTGATGACACCTGCCCACGCCCGGACCTGCAAGGCCCCCCATAAATGCCGATGGCAATGTCAGCAGTCACTGACCTAGAGAGGGCCAGGCAGCGGCTCCTGGTGCCCCCACCCTGCACTTTACAGGCCTTTCTCTATCTCTCAGGCTCCATGTTGAGTCCGCAGAGCCAGTAGGAGCAGATCCTGGCGGTGGACCTGAGGGGAGGCCGCACTGTCCCACGTCAACCCAACCCTGTCCATGCCATCCCCATCTGAGCCAAATGCGTGGGGGCTCATCACGTCCCAGGCACGACCGAGCCGCACAGCCCGGGTCAAATCATCTAACTGAGCCCCGGTAAGGCAGGGGCCGGTACGGAGCTCCAGTTTCAGAGCACAGAGAGGTTCAGTAGCACACCTAGGGTCACACAGCGGGCAGAATTTGCACTCAGATGGCCCAGCTGGTCTGGGCACTGAGGCCAGTCACTGCCCTACAGTCTATGTCTCTGTGACACTAAGCAAGCCCCACCCAGGCAAGGGAGGCAGGAACTGGCAGGCCTGGGCCATGTGGTCAGCGTGCAGGCAGGTTCTCACGCAGAGCCGCCTCTCCCTGTGCTGCTGCTGTGTGACAGACCCGTCAGACCCAGGTCAGCCCCGACGGCCACCTCGATCCACAATTGCCTGTCAGACCTAGGAGGTCAGCCCCAATGGCCACCTCAATCCACAATTGCCGTTCCAAGGACAGCAGCGTGGATTTACGAGCAGCTCTCCACCTTCCCACAGTGGCCAAGCCACTGAGCCCACCCCAGCCCGGGCGGACCAGTCCTCAGACCTCCGAGGGTTTTGGCCCACGAGTCCTGTGTTCCCCCAGTGCAGGTGTGAGGGGAGGCCCCTGCCTGCATCCCCTACCTCCGCCTCTCACCCACCATAACGTCTTTCCCCAAAGCCTCTGCTCTCCCCATTCAGTGACACACCCACCCCACTGCTTAGCGAGCCCCAGCCCCCAAGTGCTCATTTCCATAATGGGGAAACTGAGGTCCAGGGGACGGAGGTCATAGGTTGGGGCTGGCTCCTGCAGGCCAGGCCATGGGTCTCGCCAGACATTTCTGACCTCCATCCTCTGGGCCCCCTATCCTCCCACATGCCCCTTCCCTGGGCTCCACAGCTGCAGCCTACACTGGGAGGCCCACCTGCCCTGGGGGACCCTCTGGGTGTCCAGGCCAGTCTACCTAGGCTCCGGCCTGGGAGTCCCCAAGCACAGCTGGCCACAGGTCACCAGAGGCCACCTTCTCACTCATGGCCTGGCCGGGTGCCAGTCTGAGACAATAGTGGCCCAATAGAAGCTTCTGGAAGCAAATGCTGGTGCTCTACTCTAGGTTCTTTCGAGGGAGACTCCAGAGCAGCACCAGGCTCTGAGCTGAAGCTTCAATCCCCAAACTCAGATTCCCAGGTCCTTCTACCTCAGATCCTCAGGCACAGGATCCCCGGATCCCCGGATCCCCAGACCCACAGCCCTGAACCCCCGACCCTGGAGCCTGGCCTCCCTCCTCCTGGCAGCAGCTCAGAGGCCTCCTATGCCCACAGGAAGCAGCACTTGGTCTAGCACCTGAGCTAGGTGTCCAGCAGGATGGGGCTTGGGTCCCCAGACCGCCCAACCTTTGCTGGGCAGATTTGCTCTTTGTGCCCGTCTGTGGGACCCAAGGCCAAGCTCCTCCCCTCCCCATGGGCTTGCCAGGAAGAACTGGGGGTGAGGACTGGTTGGGGAGCCCCCGTGCAAGGGCTCCAAGAAGGTGGACATAGCGCAGGTCATTGGGGCCCATGACTCCCAAATGCATGTGTGTCCCCATGTGTGCATGTGTGTACATGTGCCCCTACATGCATGTGCACCCATGTGTATGTTTGTGCCCGAGTGTGCATGTGTGTAAGTACGTGTCCCTACATGCATGTGCACCCGTGTATGTGTACATCCCTAAGTGCACATGGACCCATGTGTGCATGTGTGTGCCCATGTATGTGTGCCCGTGTTTACATGTATGCCCATGTGTGCCCATGTATGTGTGCCTGTGTGCCCGTGTGCATGTATAAATGTATGCTCATGTGTGCATGTGTGCCCGTGTGTGCGGGTCCCTACATGTGTGTGCACTCGTGTGTCCATGTGCCCATGTATGTGTACGTGTGTGTGCATGCATGTGTGTGTGCACGTGTGCCCACACCGAGTGATAAATCTGGCCACCTGGAGGAAGTGTTTTATTCTCCTGTCTTCCTTATTAACAAATCGCATGGCCTGACATGAGCAGCTGGAGATTGAATCTCGGGCAGATCCACCTGACAGGAAATAAACAGCGGCCTGCACCAGCCACCTACTCGGCCTGACCTGGGTCTCACACCAGCCTCCAGGTCCTCCCTTGGACTAGATGAGCCTGGGTACCCCTCCCACACCAAGGGCACGGAGCCCTGGCCGTGCCGCCAGCCCCAGGTGCTACGAGGCTATAGGGGAGCTGCTGCCCGCCTCCTCGACCACTGTACTGTCCCCAGGCCCCTGGCTCCCCTCACACAGCAACCAGCCCTGAGGAACTGCCCTCCCACGCACTCAGCCAGCCCGTTGGGTAAAGCTAACGGGACCCTTCTGGGCTGCTGAGGAGGAAACAGCAAATGCATGTGCATGGGGGCCTCCCCGGGGTCCCCCCGAGACAGGTTGCCTCACCCCTTGCTCTCCAGGCCCCATCCCTGCCCATTCCAGGGTGCTTCTCCGGCAGCCAGGTGGCAAGTGGCAGAGCAGGGGCAGGAACCCGGGCGATTTCCAGCAACGATGCTTTGCAGGCTGTCTCAGGAGCAGATGCCCTCCTGGTCACCCACTATCCAGGCAAGCACGGACTGATCCCTCCTGCTCTGGCAGAGAGATGTCACCTGCCCCTGCCCCAGGGAGCCTGGGTTCCCTACAAGCAGGACCTGGGTCTCCCTCATCAATTCCCTCAGCTCAGCCAGGCCCAGAGCCCAGTCCACGATGCTCGGGAAGTGCTCCCTGGACAGCTGTGTGCTGTGAAACCTCCCTCCTGAAGGTGAATTCCCAGGCTCCCGGGGCAGGAGAGTGGAGCAAGAGCTGGACCCCTGGCTGCCCTGGGCCAGAGCACTCTGCCCGTGGGTGTGCGAGGCCGCTGGCAGGCAGGGACCCTCCAGGCTGCAGATCACACCCAGGCTGCCCTGGTTCTCAGCGAGGCTCATCCCGCCTCATAAAGATGCCATCGAGCCCTACGCCAGCACAGGCAGGCCCACAAATCAGCCTGGGCGCAGGATTTAGAGTGTCATCACCCCTCTGCCAGGCGGATTAGCTTCGAGGGACAGCCACTGAGGCTGCAAGAAATACGGCCCGCCGCCCCCGGGGCTGGAGAAACAGCACAGATTTATTCCACATCAGCCGCTTAGATGCAGCAGACGGCTGCCCCTGCTGTAGGAGGGGAAACCAAGGCTCAGAAGGGGCACCTGCCCAGGCCCCACCCCTGCACGCCCCCAGCCTCTGGTCCCTTCCTGCCCAGCTGTTCCAGGTCCCTTCAGGGTGCCAGTGTCACCAGCGGCCCTGCCTGGGAGTTTCCTCTGTTGGGCACATGGGCTTTCCCTTGAGGGCAGCAAAGCCGTTTTGTGAACCTGGACAAGTGTTTCCCCAAAGGGCTGAGAAAACCAGGAGCCCACAGGAGAGAGGCTGCCTTCCTCCCAGTCAGTGGGGGGAGTAAATGGTGACCGTGTGCCCCCCCCAGAAACGGCAAGGAAGTCGGAACAGTCTCAGCCCTCCCCACCCCAGGCCGTCCCCCAACAGGTCCATGGGATGCTGTGGAGAGCCGGGTGAAGCCCCGGATGGCAGGTGGGGCAGACTGGCCGGGCAGACACCCAGGGGCAGCAAGTCCGTCTGACCTCACACTCCCCTGATGATGACGGCAGCGAGAAGGCAGCTAGGTGGTGATGTCACCCTGTGGCTTCTCAGGAACGTCACTGCCCCAGGGCCAGGCCACGCCTGGGCCACACCTCAACTAGCCCAGCATCACCCACCTTGGCGGCCAGCAAGCGCCTCCTGCCTGCTATTCACCCACTCAGGGCCACCGAGGTCACCAGGAAGCCCCAGTTTGGCATGGGGCTTCCGCCCCGGACAGCACCCTCCTCAGGCATCCCCAGTGGCCTCATCTCACCTCAGACCTCCTGAAGGGAGAGTCCTGGGCTGCTCAGGGGCCTGGGCAGGGGTGGGGTCCCTCTTCCCAGGCACAGCTCCTCCTGGCAGGAGCGCCCAGCAGGGGCCCAGGGGCACTCCCTTCCACCTGGGTGCTCAGACCTCAACCCCTGCCCCTCTGCCGTGACACCCCCTCCATTCTGCCACTTCAGAGGGGTGGCAGCTCGCAGGCCTGTGTGCTCAGGGACTGTCAGGCACAGCCAGCTAAGGACCGTGCGTGTGGCGTGTCACCCAAGGGCCAGGGCAGTGGCTCATGCCTCTACCCTCAGCACTCTGGGAGCCAAGGCAAGAGGATTGCTTGAGTCAAGAATGCAAGACCAGCCTGGGCAGCAAATGAGACCCCTGTCTCCACAAAAAAAATACAAAAACTAGCCAAGCATGGCGGCACACCTGTGGTCCCAGCCGTGATGGCACCACTGCACTCCAGCCTGGAAGACAGTGAGACCCTTTCTCAAAAAAAATAATAATAATATGTATAAATATCTTTCATGTCAGGCGGGGACTCAAGAGCCACACGTGTGGTGGGCGGGGGAAGGGGGCGCACTTCCAGCCGGAACTGGGCAGCGCCGGCTCACCTATGGGGGCCACGGGGGCCTGGGGGCAATAGCTGGGGACTCGGGACCGACGCAGCCAGCTGAAATGCTCCCAGGGCCCGGAGCTGGAACAGCTTTAGTCACGAAACTAATAGTATGAATGTAACCGAAAGTAGAAAACGAACATCTCTAAGTCCGTGCTGCTCAAAGGGTTTGAGGAAATTAACAAACGAGACAAGAGGCGGATCGCCGGGGCAGAAGAGCTCCAAGTGCTTTACGTCTCTGCCTCGGGAGGTGGAGCCCGGAGGGACTGGTAGACTGGAAAGGCCGGGAAACGGGCGACCTGAGCTGGGGCCGCTCTGACCACCGGCCACGCTGCAGGCTCGTGGCAGGGGCACCGGAGCCTGAGGTCAGGTGTGGGAGCTCTGTGTGGGTGGGCTTCAGAGTTTTTCTGCAAGCCCAAAGGAAGGTTTCGTTTTAAAAGATGATTGTGAATCCAACAGCCAAGGGCTGGTGCAACTGGGCTCGGGTAGACGGGGGAGGGTGGGGAGACCCACATTTGGGACATGACACCTCCTCCGGCCAGGGCCAGGCGGTCAGGAGGGCATTTAGTGGGGACCCTCTACCTGCCCTACACCCAGGCATGCAGTGAGCACCTTCGGGAACCCCCCTGCTCCCAGCCCTCCTGGGAGCCGCCACCCTGAAACCACAAATGTCCCTGCTCACGTGTCCCCTGTGTTGGCCACAAGGACTCTGCAGAGGGAGACCCTGTGTCCCTCTACCTTGGTCTGTCTGAAGGGAGACAGACCTGGGCCTGGGCCTCCAGGTCCCAGTGACAACATTGAGGCACAGGGACGTTCACCCAGAGCCTCTCTGCGCCCTTAGCTGCCTACCACCTCTACTCCCCACACCCAGCCCACACCACACCATTCCCCAAACCCACCCACCCCATCCCGCACACCCACCCCATCCCATCCCGAACACTCATCCCCACCCAATTCTCCCACGCCTTCCCCATCCCTCTACCCCCACCCCACACCCCATCTCCCACCTCTACCCCACCCTACCCCACCCACACCTCTACCCCCACCCCACACCACCCACCATGCCCCCACCCCTACTCCCACCCCACCCCCCACCCTATCCCCACCCC
>JAPYYA010004740.1:0-11479 GCA_028533165.1 Leontopithecus rosalia | reverse complement strand
TTATTTCATTGAGTTTATCTTCGACTTCTGATATCCTTTCTTCTGCTTGGTCAATTCAGTTGTTGAAACTTGTTCATGCTTCACGAAGTTCCCATGTTGTGTTTTTCAGCTCCTTCAATTCATTCATATTCCTCTCTAAGTTGTCCATTCTTGTTATCATTTCTTTGAATCTTTTTTTCAAATCTTTTTTCAAGGTTCTTAGTTTCTTTGCATTGATTTACAACATGTTCTTTTAGCTCACGGAAGTTTCTCATTATCCACCTTCTGAAGTCTGATTCAGTCATTTCATCACCCTCTTTCTCCATCCAGCTTTGTTCCCTTGTTGGTGAGGAGTTTTGTTCTTTTGTAGGATGCGAGGTGTTTTGGTTTTGGGTGTCTTCCTCCTTTTTGTGCTGGTTTCTTCCCATCTTTGTGGGTGTATCCACTTGTCGTCTGAGTAGTTGCTGACTTTTCGATTGGGTCTCTGAGTGGACGCCCAGATTGTTGATGATGAAGTATTTCTGTTGCTTAGTTTTCCTTCTAACTGTCTAGCCCCTCTGTTGTACAACTGCTGAGGTCCACTCCAGGCCCTGCTTGTCTGGGGTACACTTGTAGCAGCTGCAGAACAGTGAGGGTTCCTACCAGTTTCTTCTTCTGCTGTCTTTGTCCCAGAATGATGCCCACCAAATGTCAGTCTGATCAGTCTTTTTTGAGGCGACTGTTTGGATATACAGGGGTCAGGGAGCTGCTTGAGGAGACAGTCCATACTTTATTGGAGCTCAGGTGCTGAGTTGTGAGCTCCTTTGTTCATTCAGGGCTGTTAGGCTGGAATGTTTTGGTCTGCTGTAGCAGAACTCATAAAACCCCTTTTTTTTCCTCAGGTGCTCTGTCGGGAAATTAGGGCTTTCTTTATGAGTGTCTATTCCACTGTCCTGCCCAGCTCGGAGGCAGTCTAGTCACTATTTGCCTGCCGAGGCTCCGCCCTGCTGCTGTGGGCTCCGCCCTGCTGTCTTGGGCTCCGCCCTGCTGTCCTGGGCTCTGCCCTGTTGCTGTGGGCTTTGCCCTATTGCCATGAGCTCCACACTGCTGTTGTGGGCTCTGCTCTGTTGCCTCTGTATTGGTGGAGACTCTCTGTTATGGCAGGTTGCCTCGGCAATGGCAGGCTGCGTCAGCAATGGGAGTATAGCTCCGTAGGGGTGGAACGCTTTGGCAATGGTGGACGCCCCTCCCCCACCGAGCTGCACCATCCCGGGCTCAGCTCTGTCCGAAGTGAAACTCTCAATGCCGGGCGGGCGTATCAAATCGCCACCCTGCTTGTCCCTGTGGGGGTGGGAGCCACCGAGCCTGATCACCTGGCTCGCTGCCTCAGAGCCCCTTTTTTCTTCCTAAGGTGATCGGTTTACTCTCTCCCAGGTATTTCAATCTCCTGCTCTTAGGGCACCGGGATCTGTGTGATTTCCTGTGCAGCGACCCACTGCGCCAGATCAAATTTCACCTCCCAGGAATCACCTGATCTGGTTCAGTGTCCAAGTCCCATTCAATCAGATGGATATGCTAATCTGCCCTCCCTAATCTCAGATTGCCAGTTTAACTGGGCGCCCAGGCCTGTGCGCCTTGTGCAGAGTGTCGCTGCGCTGTGGCGCCAGCTGAAATGGCAGCGTGAGCCAAAACAGCTGCGCCGGCATCTCGAGTCTCTCCTGCACCTGGGAATTTCCCCGTTCTGTGGGTAATAAATATCTATCTGAAAATGCAGCCTGGACTCACCATCTGCACCTTCACTGAGAGCTGTAATCCTGAGCTGCTCCTACCCTGCCATCTTCTGTCATTCAGTATTATCTTAATACTCTTGCCATTTCCCTTTAATTTTGGATCTAGACCTCTGAGTCCAGACACAACTTAAAAAATTACACATATGTGTATCTGGGAGCACAGTTATCACCAGGTGGATGTATTCAAAGACAGCTTCCACTGCATTCTCTTATAAAGTAAGCTAACATCATTGTCTGTATACCACATTGCTTTAATACCAAATGCTCATGTAATTTGTTTCACTCTTACCCCAAACCAATCTCTGTTGACCCCCACAAGTTATCAGCTGGTGATTTCAGGGTTGAAAAGATGATCTTAAGGAGGCCATTATGCCTGCTTTGAAGTCCCTGTAATTAAAAAAAAACTTTGGGAATTTTGCAACACGATTACTAGCCAGCATAAAAGCATGAAAAAATGATGTAAGACTGATTGGGTGTTTAGAGAGGTGGATGTTATCCTACTTACGTTTTCTCTGATTTCAAGTCTTATCTTCAAGGCTTTACTTGTTTTGTTACTTAACTGCAAAGAACATTTAGTACTGAGATGTTCTTATCTTTTTCTGATGTGGGGAAAATCATGAGACCACAGTTATAAATTTAACACAAATGGAAAGAGGGTGAGAAAAGTGGTATGTGACAATGAGTTCTATGATCTAGAAGTGCATTTCCAAAGTGAACTTCTAAAGCTCTAGAAAGGGCACCAAGTCCCACTGTCTGTCAGACTGATTCCTGATGGAGGACAAGAGTAGGAGGGTCGGAGAACAGGCCAGAGGAGAGCAAAGTCTGCCTAGGTTTGGTCATATCTGTGGGACGTGGCTGGTGGGAAAGCTCTCTCATGAGTCTGCCACTGTCAGATGTCATGTTTTGGGGGACCCCTGAGTAAAAGGAGATTTCTTAGACTTAAATCTTTGCCATTCACTTAGCTCTGTAGTACTTGATGGAATAAGCCTTTATCTATCTACTAAAACTACCCAATATGACCAAAATAAAGATATTTCCTTTCTTATTTACCACTGAAATACTCAACCAGTCAATATTAATTTGTCTCTAGGGTTTTGGATCTATTACCTGAAAATACTGTTTCTGCTACTTTTCTTGGAAGTCAGTGCATTGTACAGAGTAAATATTAGTCAATGGGTCACAATATCCTGTAACATCCTAGGTCTTCACAGCGAATATATGTATTTTTTTGTTTTTGTTTTTGAGACGGAGTTTGGCTCTTGTTACCTAGGCTTGAGTGCAATGGTGCGATCTCAGCTCACCGCAACCTCCGCCTCCTGGGTTCAGGCAATTATCCTGCCTCAGCTTCCTGAGTAGCTGGGATTACAGGCACGCGCCACCATGCCCAGCTTGTTTTTTGTATTTTAGTAGAGACGGGGTTTCACCATGTTGACCAGGATGGTCTTGATCTCTTGACCTCGTGATCCACCTGCCTTGTCCTCCCAAAGTGCTGGGATTACAGGCGTGAGGCACTGCACCCGGCCCGCCATTCTTGATTATAAAGTTGCCAAGTTTCCTGAGAATTTGAAAGTTAAAGATGCCACAGCGCCCGACCCACAGCGAATATTTTAGGCTTTCCTTCACTCTTGCATTTTTTCTTGTCTCTGGCTTGGCTCTGTGACTCAAAGTAAAAAATATTCCCAAAGTCTCTTGCAGCAGTGCATGAGTTAGGCTACACCAAGATTACCCTTGTCCCCTATTCTTTCTTGATCTTGTGCAATCGAATTTTCTTAATGTATCTCCTCAAGATTTGTATATTGAATTTTAATTGCCAATGTGATAGTATTTAGAGCTGGGTCCTTTAAGAAGCAACTAATATATGATGATGGGGCCCTCATGAATGGGATTGTAACCTTATGAAAGGGCTTGAAAGAACCAGGTGACTCCTTCCATTCTTCTGCCATGTGAGGACATAGTGTCCATCTCTTGCAGAGGATGCAGCAACAAGATGCTGTATTGGAAGGAGACGTTGGGCTCTTACTATATATGGAACATAACAACATCTTCATCATGGACTTCCTGGCCTCTGGAACATTAGAAATAAGTTTCTACTCTTTCTAACTGATCTGATCTCATATCTTTTGTTATACTAACACAAGCAGAGTAAATCATAAAGCTTCCATTTTTTACAAGTCACATGTTGCCACGCAAATCAGGGTGTGGGAAGTCATCTTCAAGGCCCATAATCATCTAGGCTTCCTGTCCCACAATGCCATTGTTACTGCTGCATCACATGGACAGTCAGCCCCAGACATGTGCTTTCTTAGTACGTCCTTGAACTTTCAGCACAAACACTCCATCTTTGCTGCCAGATTAAAGACCCCTCCTTGGCCTCAAATTATCACTCCACCAAAGCAGCAGCCAATTTGAGATCTGCATAAAAAAATGGAGGCAAAGGCCAAGCATGGTGACTCAAGCCTATAATCCCAGCACTTTGGGAGGCCGAGGTGGGTAGATCACCTGAAGTCAGGAATTTGAGACCAGCCTGGCCACCTTGGTGAAGGCCTGTCTCTAAATAAATAAATAAATAAACAAATAAATAAATAAGGCCTAACACTGGGATCATTGTCAATTTTCCCCTTTTTTAATCAACCCGTTAACAATGACATCTAATTTAGACTTCTGACTTTCTTTTAAGTTACCACAATTCTCCAAAGTTTTTACTACTATTCCAAGTATTCTAATGACACCTGCTTTTTTTCCTCTTCCTCTGATTTCTCTCTGCTGTACTGTTTAATAGACAGAGATCATGGGGATCTGACCAGATGGTTGACTAACAGCTCCGATCTGCAACTTCCAGCGAGACCAATGCAGAAGGCAGGTGATTTCTGCATTTCCAACTGAGGTACCTGGTTTATCTCATTGGGACTGGTTAGACAGTGGGTGCAGCCCATGGAGAGTGAGCAGAAGCAGGGTGGGGCATCGCCTCACCTGGAAAGTGCAAAGGGTCAGGAAGCTCCCTCCCCTAGCCAAGGGAAGCCACAATCTGCTATCTGGCCCAGATATTACACTTTTACCCCAGTTTTTGCAACCTGCAGACCAGGAGATTCCCCTGTGTGTCTACACTACCAGGACCCTGGGTTCAACCACAAATCTGGGCAGCCATTTGGGCAGACACCGAGCTAGCTATAGGAGTGTTCTTCATACCTCAGCGGCACCTGGAACACCAGTGAGACAGAACTATTTACTCCCCTGGGAAGGGGCTGAAGCCAAGGAGCCAGGTGGTCTTGCTCAGTGGGTCCCACCCCCACAAAGTCCAGCAAGCTAAAATCCACTGGCTTGAAACTCTCGCTGTCGGCACAGCAGTCT
The DNA here is from genome assembly GCA_028533165.1 of Leontopithecus rosalia. Classification (NCBI taxonomy): domain Eukaryota; kingdom Metazoa; phylum Chordata; class Mammalia; order Primates; family Cebidae; genus Leontopithecus; species Leontopithecus rosalia. The sequence continues at coordinate 6,383 of JAPYYA010004740.1, read as the reverse complement.
GAAGTCAACCAAGGAAGCTCGAGCTTGGTTGGGGGCGGGGGAGCAGGGGAGGGATGTCTGCCATTACTAAGCCTTGAGTAGGTGGCTTTTCCCTCATTGTGTAAACAAAGCCACTGGGAAGTTTGGACTTGATGGAACCCACTGGAGTGTGGCAAAGCCTTTATAGCCAGACTGCCTCTGTAGATTCCTCCTCTATGGGCAGGGCATCTCTGAAAGAAAGGCAGTAGCCTCAGTCAGGGGCTTGCAGAGAAAACTACCATCTCCCTGGGACAGAGCACCTGGTGGAATGGTCGGCTGTGGGCGCAGCTTCAGCAGACTTAAATGTTTCTGCCTCCCGGCTCTAAAGAGAGCAGCAGATCTCCCAGCACAGAACTCGAGCTTTGCTAAGGGTAAGACTGCCTCCTTTAGTGCCTCCTTGACTCCCATGCCTCCTGACTGGGAGACACCTCCCAGCAGGATTCAACAGGCACCTCAAACAGGAGGTACTGGCATCTGGTGGCTGCCCCTCTGATACAAAGCTTCCAGAGGAAGGAACAGGCAGCAATCTTTGCTGTCCTGCAGCCTCTGCTGGTGATACCCAGGCAAACAGGGTCTGGAGTGGACCTCCAGCAAACTGTAGCAGACATGCAGAAAAGAGGCCTGACTGTTAGAAGGAAAACTAACAAACATAAAGCAATAGCATTAACATCAACAAAAAGAACGCCCGTGAAAAAACCCCATTTGAAGGTCATCAGCGTCAAAGATTAAAGGTAGATAAATCCATGAAGATGAGGAAAAACCAGCACAAAAGTGCTGAACATTTCAAAAACCAGAATGGCACTTTTCCTCCAAAGCATCACAACTCCTCACAAGCAAGGGGACAAAACTGGATGGGAAATGGGTTTGATGACTTGACAAAAGTAGGCTTCAGAAGGTGAGTAATAACAAACTCCTCTGTCTTAACCCAATGCACGAAATTTCAGAACCTTGATAAAGTGTTACAGAAACTGCTAAGTAGAATAACCAGTTTGGAGAAGAGCATAAATGACCTGCTGAAGCTGAAAAACACAGCACAATAATTTCATGACACACACAGAAGTATCAAGAGCTGAATTGATGAAGTGGATGAAAGGATATCAGAGATTGAAGATCAACTTAATAAAATAAAACATGAAGAAAGGATTAGAAAAAAATGAAAAGGAACAAACAAAGCCTCCAAGAAATATGGGGCTATGTGAAAAGACCAAACCTATGATTGACTGGTGTACCTGAAAGTGATGAGGGACTGGAACCAAGCTGGAAAGCAAACTTCAGGATTTATCCCCAACCTAGCAAGACAGGCCAACATTCAAATTCAGGAAATACAGAGAACACCACAAAGATACTTCTTGAGAAGAACAACCCCAAGAAGCATAATAATCAGATTCACCAAGGTTGAAACAAAGGAAAAAAATGTTAAGGGCAGCCAGAGAGAAAGCTCATGTTACCCACAAAGCTAAGCCAATCAGACTAACAACAGACCTGTCTGCAGAAACCCAACAAGCCAGAAGACAATGTGGCCAACATTCAGCATTCTTAAAGAAAATAATTTTCAACCCAGAATTTCACATCTAGCCAGACTAAGCTTCATAAGCGAAGGAGGAATGAAATCTTTTACAGACAAACAAATGCTGAGGGATTTTGTCACCACCAGGCTTGCCTTAAGAGAGCTCCTGAAGGAAGCACTAAAAAGGGGAAGGAAAAGCTGGCAACAGTCACTGCAAAAACATATCAAAATAAAAAGACTAATGGCACTGTGAAGAAATGGCATCAACTAATGTGCAAAATAACCAGCCAGCATCATGATGACAGCAACAAATTCACACATAGCAATATTAATCTTAAGTGCAAATGGGCAAAATGCCCAATTAAAAGACACAGACTGGCAAATTGGATAAAGAGTCAAGACTCATTGGGGTGCTGTATTCGGGAGACCTGTCTCATGTGCAAAGACACTGTCAATATTAGACAAATCAATGAGACAGAAAATTAGCAAGGATATTCAGGACTTGAACTCAGCTCTGGACCAAGTGGACAGAACTCTCCATCTCAAATCAACGGAATATACATTCTTCTCAAAACCACATATCTAAAATTGACCACATAACTGGAAGTAAAACACTCCTTGGCAAATGCAAGGGAATGGAAATCATAACAAACAGTCTCTCGGACCACAGTGCAATCAAATTAGAACTCAGAATTAAGAAACTCACTCAAAACTGGATGATTACATGGAAACTGAACAACCTGCTCCTGAATGACAACTGTGTAAATAACAAAATTAGGGAGAAATAAATAAGTGATTAGAAACCAGTGAGAACAAAGATATCTGGGACACAGCTAAAGCAGTGTTTAGAGGGAAATTTATAGCACTAAATGCCCACAAAAGAAAGCAGGAAAAATCTAAAATCAACACCCTAGCATCACAATTAAAAGAACTAGGGAAGCAAGAGCAAACAAATTCAAAAGCTACCAGAAGACAAGAAATAACAAAGATCAGAGCAGAACTGAAGGACACAGAGACACACACAAAAAAACCCTCAAAAAATTAATGAATCCAGGAACTGTTCTTTTTTAAGATTAACAAAATAGACCACTAGCCAGACTAACAAAGAAGAAAACAGAGAATAATGAAATATTCTCTGTTTGATTAGAAAATGATAGCAGGGATATCACCACTGCTCTCACAGAAATATAAACTACCATCAGAGAATAGTCTAAATACCTTTAACAAATATACTAGAAAATCCAGAAGAAATGAATAAATTCCTGGACACATACATCCTCCCAAGACTAAACCAGGAAGAAGTCCAATCCTTGAATAGACCAATAACAAGTTCTGAAATTGAGGCAGTAATTAATAGCCTACCAAACACTGCCCCCCCCCAAAAAAAAGCCCAGAACCAGATGGATTCACAGCGGAATTCTATTGGAGATCCAAAAAGGAGCTGGTACCATTTCTTCTGAAACGATTCCAAACAACAGAAGAAAAGAGATTCCTCTGAAACTCATTTTATGAGACCAACATCATCCTGATACCAAAACCTGGTAGAGACACAGTGAAAAAGGACAATTTCAGGGAATATCCCTGATGAACATTGATGTGAAAATGCTCAATAAAATATTGGCAAACCAAATCCAGCAGCATATCCAAAAGCTTATCCACCATGATCAAGTTGGCTTCATCCCTGGGATGCAAGTCTGGTTCATCATACACAAATCAATACATAATCCATCACATAAACAGAACCAATGACAAAAACCACATGATTATCTCAATGGATGAAGAAAAGGCCTTCAATAAAATATAACACCCTTTCATGCTGAAAACATTCAATAAACTAGGTATTTATGAAACATATCTCAAAATAGTAAGAACTATTTATGACAAACCCACAGCCAATATCATACTGAATGGCAAAAAATGAAAGCATACCCTTTGAAAACTGGCATAAGACAAGGATGCCCTCTCTCACCACTCCTACTCAACATCGTATTGCAAGTTCTGGCCAGGGCAGTCAGTCAAGAGAAAGGAATAAAGTGTATTTAAATAGGAAGAGAAGAAGTCAAATTGTCTCTGTTTGCAGATGACATAATTGTATATCTAGAAAACTCCATCATCTCAGCCCAAAAACTCCTTAAGCTGATAAGCAACTTTGGCAAAGTGTCAGGATACAAAATCAATATGAAAACTCACAAGCATTTCTATATATCAATAATAGACAAACAGAGAGCCAAATAATGAGTGAAGTCCTATTCAAAATTGCTCCAAAGGGAATAAAATACCTAGGAATACAACTTACAAGGTATGTGAGAGACCTTTTCAAGGAGAGCTACAAATTACTGCTCAAGGAAATAAGAGAGGGCACAAACAAATGGAAAAGCCTTCCATGCTCCTGGTTAGGAAGAATCAATATTGTCAAAATGCCATACTGCCCAAAGTAATTTATAGATTCAACGCTATCCCCATCAAGTTACCAATGACCTTCTTCACAGAATTATAAAAAAGTTCTTTACATGGCATATGGAACTAAAAAAGAGCCCATATAGCCAAGAAAATCCTAAGCATAAAGAACAAAATTAAAGGTATCATGCTACCAGACTTCAATCACTCTGATGAAGTCAGGTAGCAAACTATACTACAAGGCTGCAGTAACAAAAACAGCATGGTATTGGAACCAAAGCAGATATATAGACCAATGGAACAGAACAGAGGCCTCAGAAATAACACCATATATCTACAACCATCTGATATTTGACAAACCTGACTAAAACAAACAATGGGCAAAGGATTCCCTATTTAATAAATGGTGTTGGGAAAACTGGCTAGCCATATGCAGAAAACTGAAAGTGGGCCACTTCCTTACATCTTACACAAAAATTAACTCAAGATGGATTAAAGACTTAAATGTAAGACCTAAAATCATAAAACCCTAGAAGAAAACCTAGACAATACTACTCAGGACATAGGCATAGGCAAGGACTTCATGACTAAAATACCAAAGCAATGGCAACAAAAGCCGAAGTCGACAAATAGGGTGTAATTAAACTAAAGAGCACTGCATTGCAAAGTAAACTATCATTAGAGTGAACAGTCAACCTACAGAATGGGAGAAAATTTTTGCAATCTACCCATCTGACAGAGGGCTAATATCCAGAATCTACACGGAACTTCAACACATTTACAAGAACAAAACAAACAACCTCATCGAAAAGTGAGCAAAGGATATGACAGACATTTCTCAAAAGAAGACATTTATGTGGCCAAGAAACATAAGAAAATAAGCTCATAATCACTGCTCATAAGAGAAATGAAAATGGAAACCACAATGAGATACCATCCCATGTCAGTTAGAATGGTGATCATTAAAAAGTCAGGAAACAGGCCGGGCGTGGTGGCTCAAGCCTGTAATCCCAGCACTTTGGGAGTCCAAGGCGGGTGGATCACGAGGTCAAGAGATCAAGACCATCCTGGTCAACATGGTGAAACCCCGTCTCTACTAAAAATACAAAAAATTAGCTGGGCATGGTGGCACATGCCTGTAATCCCAGCTACTCAGGAGGCTGAGGCAGGAGAATTGCCTGAACCCAGGAGGCGGAGTTCGTGGTGAGCCGAGATCACGCCATTGCACTCCAGCCTGGGTAACAAGAGCGAAACTCCGTCTCAAAAAAAAAAAAAAAAAATCAGGAAACAATACATGCTGGAGAGGATGTGGAGAAATAGGAACACTTTTACACTGTTGGTGGGAGTGTAAATTAGTTCAACCATTGTAGTGTGGAGATTCCTTAAGTATCTAGAACCAGAAATACCACTGGACCCAGCAATCCCATTACTGGGTATATACCTAAAGGGTTATAAGTCACTCTACTATAAAGACACATGCACATGTATGTTTATTGCAGCACTATGTACAGTAGCAAAGACTTGGAACCAAGCCAAATGCCCATCAGTGATAGACTGGAAAAAGAAAATGTGGCACATATACATCATGGAATACTATGCAGCCACAAAAAAATGAGTTTATGTCCTTTGCAGGGACATGGATAAACCATCATTCTCAGCAAACTATCACAGGAACAGAAAACCAAACACCACATGTTCTCATAAGTGGGAGTTGAACAATGAGAAGACACAGACACACGGAAGGGAACAACACTGGGACCTGTCGAAGGGTGTGGGGGAAGGGGAGGGATAACATTAGGACAAATATCTAATGTAGGTGATGGGTTGATGGGTGCAGTAAACCACCACAGCACATGTATACCTATGTAACAAAGCTGCGCATTCTGCACATGTATCCCAGAACTTACAGTATAATTAAAAACTAAAAATAAAAAGGATAGAGAGCATGATTTTTTGGAGGACTATTTTATTTTATAAGTCCTCCAAAAGTTGCTTTTCTGTCTGGAGTGCAACAGGCCATAATTATCTCCTAGCGACATAAGGGATGTGCAAAACTTGTAATCCACTGGCTGTTTCGGTCATTACCGAGCGGCTCTTTTAAGATATTTCAGTCTCAGAAGAAGCAAAGGAAGGGCTTTGAGTTGTATGCGTTGTGGGAAAAAAATTTTAAGTGACTGCTGATTTGAAAGTTTGATGTTCACTTTCCTGAATTCTGTGTTCAGAATCGCAGTTATAGAAAAGCAGAGCTATACTACGGTAATTTGTTTTTCCTTTATAAATGCATGGGTGGTGTACACCCTCTACATATATTTACGTTAAACAAATTGGCCTTAAATATTATTACCAGGTCAACTGCTGTGGGAATGCTTTCTCTTTTGGTGTTTCCAGGCTAATGTGCCTTGACCCATATCTTGGCTCTGTGGGTTAATCTGGGCAAAAGTGGACCTGCACCGTGGCATGG
>JAPYYA010000474.1:0-34516 GCA_028533165.1 Leontopithecus rosalia | reverse complement strand
TTGCTGAAAGTTTTTGTGCCTTGCCTTTACTTGCCTAACCTGGAATTGCCCTGTCTGGAATTGCCTTGCTTTGACTTGCCTAGCCTTTTCTGGAATTGCCTTGCGTAGAACTGCCATGCCTTGCCTTTTGTTATCTGCATTTATCCTGCCTGAAATTGCCCTGCCTTGCCTTGCCTTGCCTGAAAATGCCTTGCCTTTTCTTGCCTAGGTTAAGCTTGCCTGCAATTTCCTTGCCTAGAATTGCCTGGAATTTATTTGCCTGGAATTATCTTGCATTAACTTGCCTTGCCAGAAATTTTCTTGCCTGCAATTGTCTTGTCTTGCCTTGCCTGGATTGGCCTTGACATTCCTGGCCTTGCCAGGAATTGCCTTTTCTGGAATTTTGTTGTTTTGACTTGCCTTGCCTGGAATTGCCTAGCATGGAATTCCCTTGTCTTGTCTTGCATGGAATTGTCTTGCTTGGAATTTTCTTGCCTTACCTTGCCTGGATTTGCTTTATCTGGAGTTGCCATGCCTTGCCTTACATAGAATTGCCTTGTGCTGCCTTTTCTTCCCTGGAATTGCCTTTCCTTCTATTGCCTAGCCTGGAATTGCCTTGCCTGCTTTTGCCTTGCCTTGCCTGGACCTGCCTTGCCTGAATTTTTTTTGCCTTGCCTTGTCTTCCCTTCTGTTACCTTGCCTTACCTTCCCTGAAATTGCCTAGCCTGGAATTGCCTTGCCTCTCCTTGTCTTGAATTTCTTTGACATGCCTTTCATTGCCTTGCCTGGTATGGCCTTGCCTTGTCTGGAATATTTTTTTGTGTTGCCTTGCTTTGCCTGGCCTGGAATTGTCCTGCTTGAAATTGCCATGCTTTTTCTTGGCTTGCCTGGCCTGAAATTTTCTTGCCTATAATTGACTTGCCTTGTCTTGCCCAAAACCAAATTGCCTTGCATTACCTTGCCTAAAATTTTTCTGCATGGAATTGCACTGTCTTGCCTTGCCTTACCTTTAATTTCCTTGTGCTGCCTTGCCTTGCATAAAAGATCCTTGCCTGTACATGCCCTACATTGCCTTGCCCTGCCTTGGTTGGAGTTGTTTTGCCTAGAATTAAACTGTCTACCCTTGCCTTGCCTTGCCTATCCTAGAATTGCGTTGTCAAAAATTGCCTTTTCTTGTCTTGCCTGGAATTTACTTGCTTGGAATTGCCTTGCATTGCATTGCCTTGCCTGAAACTGCCCTGCCTTGCCTTCCCTGGAATAGCTTTGTCTGGATTTGCCTTGTCTTGCCTTGCCTTGACTGGAGTTGCATTGTTTCGAATTGCCTTGCCTTGTCTTGCCTCAAGTGGAATTTCCTTGCTTAGAATTGCCTTGCCTTGCCTTATCTTGCCATTACTGGAATTGCCTTGTCTTACATTGCCTTGCCTTGCCTTACATTGCCTTGCCTAGAATTGCATTCCCTGGCCTTTTCTTGCTTTCCCTGGAATTGCCGTGCCTCGAATTGCATTTTCTTGTTTTGTCTGGAATTACCTTGTCTGGAATTGCCTTGCCTTTTCTTGCCTTGCCTTGCCTGGAATTGCCTTGTCTTGTCTTGCCTTGGCTGTAATCGCAAAGTCTGAAATTGTCTTTCCTGTAATTGCCTTTCCTGGAATTGCCTTGCCTTTCCTTGCCTATAGCTGACTTTCCCGCAATTGCCTGGCATTGTCTTGCCTGGCATTGTCTGGCCTGGATTGCCTTGCCTGGAATTGTGTTGCCTGTAATTTCCTTGTTTTGTTTTGTGTTACCTTGAGTTGCCTTGCCTGAAATTGCCTATTTTGGCCTTGCCTTGCCTTTCCTTGCCTTGCATTGCATTGCCGTGCCTAAAATTGACTTTCTTGAAGTTGCCTTTTGTTGCCTTACCCTGCCTAAAAGAGCCTTGCCTGAAATTGCCTCTTCTGGAATTGCGCTGCCTTCCCTTGCCTTGCCTTGCCTAGAATTTTCTAGTCTGCACTTGCCTTTCCTTGCCTGGAATTGCCCTGCCTTGCCTTCCATGGAATGGCCTTGCCAGGAATTCCTTTATCTTGCCTTGCCATGACTGGAATTGCCTTGCCTGGAATTTCTTTGCCTTGCCTTAGTTGAAATTACCTTGCCTGTAATTGCTCTTCCCTGCCTTGTCTTGCCTGGAATTGCCTTTCTGGCGACTGTCTTGCCTGGAATTGCCCTGTCTTGCATTGCCAAAAATAGCCTTGCCTGGAATTGCCTTACTTTACACTACCTTGTCTTGCCTGGAGTTGCTTTGCCTAGAATTGCATTGCCTTGACTTACCTTGTCTTGCCTGCAATTGCTTTCCTTAAAATTGCTTGGCTTTGCCTTACCTTGCCTTGAGTGGAATTGCCTTGCCTCAAATTGCCTTTCTTTGCTTTGCCTGAAAATTCTTTGTATGAAATTGCCTTACCTTGCCTTGCCCGAAATTGACTTGCATCCAAGCTGCATGCCTTGCTGAAAATTTTTTGAATTGCCTTGCCTTGCCTAGCCTGGAGTTTTCCTGTCTGGAATTGCCTTCCTTAGCTTGCCTTGCCTTGCCTGAAATTGCGTTGCCTGGAATTGCCTTACCTTGCCTTACCTTGTATGGAATTGCCCTGCCTGGAATGGCCCTGAATTGCCTTGCCTTGCCTTGCCTAAAATTGCCCTGCCTGGAATTGCCCTACCTTGCCTTGCTTTTCTGGTATTGCCTTGCCTTACCTTGCCTTACCTTGCCTTGCCTTGCTTTGCCTAAAACTGACTTTCCTGAAATTGCCTTGCATTGCCTAAGAAAACCTTGCCTCGAATTTCCCTACATACAATTGAACTGCCTTGCCTGGAATAGCCTTAAGTAGAATTGCCTTTCCTTGCCTTGTCTTTATTTGCCTTTCCTTGCCTGGAATTTCCTTGTTTGGAATTGCCTTCCCTTGCAGTGCCTTGCCTTGCATGAAATTGCCTTGCCTGTAATGTTCTTGCCTTTCCTTTCCTTTCCTTGCCTTGCCTGGAATTTTCCTTCTTTTATGTGATTGCCTTGCCTTGCTTTACCTGGAATTGCCTTTACCTGAGTTCTGTTGCGTTAATTTTACCTGAATTGTCTGTGCAGCAATTGCCTTGCCTGGAATTTCCCTGCCTTCCCTTCCGTGGGATAGCATTGCCTGGCATTGTTTTGTCTTGCCTTGCCTTGACTGGAGTTACCTGGTTCTGAATTGCCTTGCCTTGCCTTTTCTCACCTGGAATTGCCTTTCTTAGAATTGCCTTGCCTTGCCTTGACTTGAATTGCCTTGCCTGGAATTGCCTTGCCTTGCCTTGACTTAAATTGCCTTGCCTGGAATTGCCTTTCCCTGACTTGGCTTGCCTTGCCTTGCATGGAATTGCACTTCTGGCAATTACCTTGCCTTGCATTGCCAAATATTGCTTTGCCTAAAATTACCTTGCATCACACAGCCTAGCCTTTCCTGAAATTGCTTTGCCTAGAATTGCATTGTCTTGTCTTACCTTGCCTTGACTGGAATTTCCTTGCCTCGAATTGCCTTTTCTTGCCTTGCCTGAGAATTTCTTTTCTGAATTTGCCTTGCCGTGACTTGCCTGATATTGCCATGTGTGGAATTTCCATGCCTTGTTCTAAATTTTTTTGTATTGCTTTTCCTTGCCTACACTGGAATGGCCCTGTCTGGGATTGCCTTGCCTTGGCTTGCCTTGCCTTGCCTGAAATTGCCTTGCCTAGAATTCCCTTGCCTTCCCTTGCCTTGTCTGGAATTGCCCTGCCTTACCTTGCCTTGCCTGAAATTGTCCTGCCTGGACTTACCCTGCCTTGCCTTGTCTTTCCTGAAATTGCCTTGCTTTGCCTTTCCTTGCCGTGCCTTAAGTTGACTTTCCTGAAATTGCCTTGCATTGCCTTGCTTGCTTAAACAAGCCTTACCTGGAACTGTCCTAATACTTTTGCCCAACCTTCTGTGGAATTCTTTTTATTAGTATTTCTTTGCCTTGCCCTGCCTTGCCTTTTCTTTTCTTGCCTTGCCTGGAATTTCCATGCTTGGAATTGCCTTACATTGCATTGCCTTGCCTTGCCTAAAATAGCCTTGCCTGGAATATCTTTGCCTTGCCTTGTCTAAGATTGCCTTGCCTGGAATTTAGTGACCTGGAATTATTTTGCCTTGCCTTGCCTTGCATTGCCTGAAATCATCTAGTCTGTAATAGCCTTGCCTTTCCTTGCCTTGATTGGAATTGCCTTGCCTTGCATTGTCTTCCCTTGCCTGGAATTGTCTTGCCTAGAATTTCCCTGTCTTGCCATGTCTAGAGTTGCCTTCCCTGTAATTGCCTTGCCTTACCTTTTCTGTAATTTCCTTGCCTGGGATTGCCTTTCCCTGCTTTCTTTTGCCTTAAATTTTCTGGAATTGCCCTGTTTGCATTGCCTCGAATTGCGTTCCCTGGATTTGCCTTGCCTTGCCTTACCTAAAATTGCCTTGCCTGGAATTGCCTCTTTTTGCCTTGCCTTGCCTTGTCGTGTCTAAAATTGAGTTTCCTGAAATTAGCTTGCGCTGCCTTGCCTTGGCTAAAAGAGCCTTGCCTAGAATTGCCCTACATTGCCTTGCCCTGTCTTGTCTGGAATTGCCTTGCCAATAATTGCGCTGCCTTCCTTTGCCTTACTTTGCCTAGCCTATAATTGCCTTGGCTGAAATTGCCTTGCCTTGCCTTGCCTGAAATTTTATTTCTTGGAATTGTCTTTCATTTCATTGCCTTGCCTTGACTTCCTTTTTCTTGCCTGTAATTTCCCTGCCTTGCTTTCCCTGGAATAACATTGCCTGGAATTGCATTTTCCTGCCTTGCTTTGAATGGAGTTACCTTGTTTTGAATTGCCTTTCCTTGCCTTTCCTCGCGTGGAATTTCCTTGCCTATAACTGCTTTGCCTTGCCTTGACTGGAATTGCCTTGTTTTACATTGCCTTGCCTTTCTTGGAATTGCCTTGCCTAGAATTGCCTTTTTGTGCCTTTCCTGGAATTACATTGTCAGGGATTGCATTGCGTTTTCTTGTATTGACTTGCCTGGAATTGCTTTGCCTTGCCTTGTCTTGCCTGAAATCATCTTGCCTGGAATTGTCTTTTTAGCAATTGCCTTGCCTGGATTTGCCTTGTTTTGCCTTGCCTGTGTTTGCCGTGCCTTTCCTCGCCTTTAATTGACTTTCCTGCAATTGCCTTGCCTAGAATTGCCTTGCCTTGCCTTACCTTGTGTGAAACTGCTCTGCCTGTAATGGCCCTGAATTGCCTTGCCTTGCTTGAAATTGCCCTGAATGAAATTGCTCTCCCTTGCCTTTACTTGCCTGAAATTGTCCTGCCTGGAATTGCCCTGCCTGGCTTTGCATTGCTTGGAATTGCCTTGCCTCAAATTGCATTTCCTTGCCTTGCCTGGAATTACCTTGTGTGGAATTGTCTTGCTTGTCTTGCCTTTCCTTGCCTGGAATTTCCTTGCTTTGCCTTGCCTAAAATTGCCTTGCCAGGAATTGCCTTTCCTGCAATTGGCTTGCCTGGAATTGCCTTGCCCTACCCTGCCAGGATTTGCCTTAACTTTCCTTGCCTGGAATTAACTTTTTCGCAATTGTCTTGTATTGTCTTGCGTTTTCTTGCAGGTTATTGCCTTCTGTGAAATTGTGTTGCCTGAAATTTCCTGTCCTTGCCTTGGGTTGCCTTGCCTTGCCTTGCCTGGGAATGCCTAGTCTGGAATTGCCTTGCCTTACCTTGTCTGGAATTGTCTTGCCTGGAATTGCCTGTTTTTGCCTTGCCTTGCCTTCCCTTGCCTTACGTTGCCTTGCCATGGATAAAATTGACTTTCAAGAAGTTGCCTTGAGTTGCAAAACCTTGCCTAAAACAGCCGTGCTTAGAATTGCCCTACATTGACTTACACTGCCTTGCCTAGAATTGTGCTGCATTCCCTTGCCTTGGCTTGCCTTGCCTTGTCTGGAATTTCCTTGTTTGGATTTGTCTTGCATTGTATTGCCTTGCCTTGCCTTGTTTTTCGTTGCCTGGAATTGCCCTGCCTTGTCTTCCGTGGTATATGCTTGCCTGGAATTGCCTTGTTTGCCTAGCCTTGACTTGACTTGCCTTATTTTAAATTGCCTTCCTTGTCTTTCTTCAACTGGAATTGCCTTGCCTAGAATTTCCTTGTCTTGTGTTGCCTTGTCTTACCTTGACTGTAATTTTCTTACCTGGAATTGCCTTGCTGTGCCATAGCTAAAATTGCCTTGACTGGAATTGCCTTTCCCTGCCTTGTTATGCTTTGCCTTGTCTTACATTGCCTTGCCTTGCCTGGAATTACTTCTCTTAGAATTGCATTGCCTTGCATTACCTTGCCTCGAGTGAAACTGCCTTGCTTCAAATTGCCTTTCCTTGCCCTGCCTGAAAATACTTTGTCTAGAATTGCTTTTCCTTGCCTTGCTTTGCCTGAAATTACCTTGCTTGGAATTTCCATGCCTTGTTGGAAATTGTCTTGCATTGCCTTGCCTTGACTAGCCTGAAATGGCCCTGTCTGAAACTGTCTTGCCTAGGTTTGCCTTGCCTTTCTTGGAATTGCCTTGCTTAGTATTGCCTTGTCTTGCCTTGCCTAAAATTGCCCTGCCTGGAGGTGCCCTGCCTTGCCTTGCCTCGCCTTTCCTGGAATTGCCATGTCTTGCTGTGCCTAAAATTGACTTTCCTGAATTGGCCTTGCATTGCATAGCCTTGCCTAAAAGACTCTTGACTGCAATAGACTTGCATTGCCTTGCCTTGATTGGAATTGCCTTGACTTGGATTTCTTGTCTTGCCTTGTCTGAGGTTACCTTCCTTGGAAGTGCCTTGCCTTGCCTTACCTAAAATTGCCTTGCCTTGGATTGCCTTTCCCTGCCTTCTCTTGCTTTAGTTTTCCTGGAATTGCCATTCTGCCAATTTCCCTGCCTGAAATTGTCCTGCCTTGCATTGCTTGGAGTTGCCTTCTCTGGAATTGCCTAGCTTTGCCTTACCTAAAATTGCCTTGCCTGAAATTGCCTTTCTCTGACTTGTCTTCCCTTGCCTTGCTAGAATTTTTCTGCCAAAAATTTTCTGGCCTGGACTTGACTTGCCTTGCCTTACCTCGAATTGCCTTGCCTGCAATTTGCTCACATTGTTCTTCTTTTTCTTGCCTAGAATTGCAGTGACTTGCCTTTCCTGGAATAGCCTTGCGTGGAATTGCCTTTTCTTGTCCTGACTGGAATTGCCTTACTTCAAATTGCCTTGCCTTTTCTCACCTGGAATTGCCTTGCCCAGAATATTTTTGCCTTGCGTTGCCTTGCGTTGCCTTGCGTTGCCTTAACTTGACTTGACTGGAATTCTCTTGCCTTCCCTTAGCTGGAATTGCCTTGCCTGGAAATACCTTTCCTTGTCTTGTTTTGCCTTGCCTTGCCTGGAATCGTTTTTCTGGCAATTGCCTTGCCTGGAATTGCCTTGCCTTGCATTCCCAAAAATTGTCTTGTCTGAAATTCCCTTGCTTTGCCTGGAATTGCTTGCCTATAATTGAATTGCCTTGCCTTCCCTTGTCTTGCCTGGAATTTTCTTGTCTGGAGTTGCCTTACCTTGTCTTGTCTTGCCTTGCCTGGAATTGCCTTGTGTTGCCTTGCCTGAACTCGCCTTGCCTGGAATTGCCCTTTATTGCCTTTCCTTGCCTTGTCTTGCCTTGTCTGGAAGTTCCATGACTTTCCTGGCCTTGCCAGGAATTGCCTTTCCTGGAATTGTCTTGCCTTGCCTTACCTTGCCTGGAATTGCCTAGCCTGAAATTGCCTTTCTTTGCCTTGCTTGAAGTTTTTTTGACTAAAATTGCCTTGCCTTGCCTGGATTTGCCTTTCCTTGAAATGCCCTGCGTTGCCTTACGTAAAATTGCCTTGCCTAATATTGCCCTGTGTTCCCTTGCCTTGCCTGGAATTGACTTTCCTGCAATTACCTAGCGTGGAATTGCCTTGCCTTGCATAAAACTGCCTTGCCTGGATTTGTCTTATTTTCTTTGTCTTGCCTTGCTTTGCCTTTTTTTGCCTTGCCTTGACTAGTTTTGCCTTGCCTGGAATTGGCTTGCCTGGAATTGCCTTTCCCATAATTGCCTTGCCTTGTTTTGCCAGGAACTGACCTGCCTTGCATTACTTTGCCTGAAATTTTCCTGCCTAAAACTGCACTGCCTTGCCTGGAATTCCCTTGCCTTTCCTTGCCTGGAATTGACTTTCCCTGAATTGCCTTGGCTTGCCTTGCTTTTTCTTGCCCAGTATTGACTTTTCTTGAATTGTCTTGCATTGCCTTGCCTTTTCTTGCATCGGATTACCTTTCTTGGAATTGCCTTGCCTGGAATTTCCTTGCCTTGCCTGGAATTGCCTCTCCTGGCCTTGCCTTGCCTTGCCGTGCCTAAAATGGACTTTGCTGAAATTGCCTTGCATTGCCTTGCCTTGCCTTGCATAAAAGGGCCTTGCCTGGAATTGCCCTACATTGCTGTGTCCTTCCTTGCCTGAAATTGCATTGCCTAAAATTGTGCTGCCTTCCTTTGCCTTGCCTTGCATAGAATTGCCTTGCCCGGAATTGCCTTGCCTTGCCTTGCCTGGAATTTCCTTGCTTGGAATTGCCATGCATTGCCTTGCCTTGCTTTACCTTGCTTTACCTTGCCTTACCTTGTCTGGAATTGCCCTGCCTTGCCTTCCCTGAAATAGCCTTGCCCGGAATTGCTTTGCCTTGCCTTAACTGCAATTGCCTTGTGTCAAATTGCCTTGCCTTGCCTTTCCTCGCCTGGAATTGCATTGCCTATGATTTCCTTTCCTTGCGTTTTTTTTTTTTTTTTTGCATTGCCTTACCTGGGATTGCCTTGCTTAAAATTGCGATTTTGGAAATTGCCTTGCCTGGAATTGCCCTGCCTTGCATTGTCAGAAACTCCCTTGCCTTACATTGCCTTGCCTTTCTGGAATTGCCTTGCCTAGAATTGCATTGCCTTGCATTACCTTGCCTTAACTTTAATTTCCTTTTCGCAGATTGCCTTCTCTTACCTTTCCTGGAATTACCTTGTCTGCAATTGCCTTGTCTTGTTTTGTCTTGCCTTGCCTAAAATTGCCTTGCCTTGTCTTCCTTCCCTTGACTAAAATTGCCTTGCCTTGCCTTGCCTGAAATCATTTTACCTGGAATAGCCCTTTTGGCCTTGTCTTGCCTTGCCACAAATTGTCTTGCTTGGAATTTCCTTGCCTTGCTTTGCCTCAAATTCCCGTGCTTGGAATTTCCCTGCCTTGCCTTGTCTTGTCTTGTTTTTCCTAAAATTGCCTTGCATTGCCTTTCCTGAAGTAGCCTTGCCTGGAATTGCTCTTTTTTGCGTTGCCTTGACTTGCCTCGAATTGCCTAGTTTGTAATTTCCCTTGCTTGGAATTGCCTTGTCTGGGGTTGCCCTGCTTTGCCTTCCTTTACCTCGAATTGCCTTGCCTGGAAATGGCCTGGCTTGCCTTGTTTTGTTTTGACTGGAATGCCCTTGATTGAAATTGCCATGTCTCGACTTGCCTGAAATTGCAGTGCCTAAAATTTTTTGAATTGCAGCAAGTTTTCCAACATTCTTTTTCCTTGCCTAGCCTGGAATTGCCTTGTCTAAAATTTCCTTTCTTTGGTTTGGCTTGGCTTGCCTTGCCTTGCCTGAAATTGCCTTGCATAAAATTGCCTTATCTTTTCTTGTCTGTAATTGTCCTGCTTGGAATTGCCCTGCCTTGCCTTCACTTGCCTGTAATTGCACTGCCTGACCTTGCCTTGCCTAAAATTGCCTTGTTTTGCCTTGCCTTGCCTTGCCTTGCTTTGAATTTTATTTCCTAGAATTTCACTGACTCCCTTACCTTCTCTTGCCTGGAATTGGCTTTCCTTGCCTTGCCTGGAATTACCTTGTCTGGAGTTGTCTTGACTTCAATTGCTTTGACTTGACTTGCCTGAAATTGCCCCTTTATGCCTTTCCTTGCCTTGTCTACAATTGCCTTGTTTGGAATTTCTCTGCCTTGCCTTGCCTCGAATTGCTTTTTCAAGAATTACCCTGCTTTGCCTTGCCTTTCCTTACCTCGAGTTATCTTGCCTGAAATTGCCCTGCCTTTCCTTGTTTACCTTGCCTGGAAATGACATGCCTTGCCTTGCATGAAATTGTCTTGCCTAAATTTACCTTGCCTTGCCTGGCTTTGCCTTGCCTGAAATTTCCTTGCCTCAGAGCCTGAAATTGCCTTGCATGAAATTTCCATGCATTGCTTTAAATTTTTCTTCATTGCCTTTCCTCAACTAGCCTGGAGTTTTCCTGTCTGGAATTGCCTTGCCTTAGCTTGCTTACCTTGCCTAGAATTGCCTTGCCTAAAATTGCCTTGCCTTGCTTTGCGTTTTCTGGAATTGCCCTGTCTTGCCTTGCCTTGCCAGAAATTGCCTTGTTTAGAATTGCCCTGCCTTGCCTTGCCTTGCCTTGCCTTGCCTTGCCTTGCCTTGCCTTGCCTTGCCTTGCCTTGCCTTGCCTTGCCTTGCCTTGCCTTGCCTTGCCTGATATTCCCTTTCCTTGCATTGCCTCACCTAGGAAAGACTGGAGTTGCCTTTCCTAGAATTGCATTGCTTGCCTTACCTTGCCTTGACTTGAATTGCATTGCCTGAAATAGTCTTGCCTTGCCTTGATTGGAATTGCCTTGCCCTCCATTTTCTTGCCTTGTCTGCATTTCCCTTGCCTGGAATTGCCTTGCCTTGCCTTGTCTGGAGTTGTATACCTAGAATTGCTTTGCCTTGCCTTACCTGGGATTGCCTTTTTTATTATTGCTTTTCCTGCGTTCTCTTGCCTTAATTTTTCTGAAATTGCCTTTGTGGCAATTTCCCTGCCTGGAATTGCCCTGCCTGGAATTGCCCTGCCTCACATTGCCTGGAGTTGCCTTTTCTGGAATTGCCCTGCCTTGCATTACCTAAAATTTCTTTGACTGGAATTGCATTTATCTGCCTTGTCTTTCCTTGCCTTTCCTTTAATTGCCTTTCTCTGCCTTGTCTTTCCTTGCCTTGCCTGGAATTGCCTTTCCGGAAATATCCTTGCCTAGAATTGCATTACCTTGCCTTGCCTTCCCTTGCCTTACCTTGCTTGGAATTGCCTTGCCTGAAATTGCCTTGTCTTTCCTTGCCTTGCTAGAATTGCCCTGCCTGGAATTATCATGCCTGGAGTTTTCTTGCATTGCCTTGCTTTTTCTTGCCTGAAATTGTCCTGACTTGCCTTCATTGAAATAGCCTTGCTTGGAATTACGTTTTCCTGTCTTGCCTTGACTGGAATTGTTTTGCTTCAAATTGCCTTTTCTTTCCTTTCCTCTCCTGGAATTGCCCTGCCTAGAATTGCCTTGCCTTGCGTTGTTTTGCATTGACTTGAAGGGAATTGCCTTGCCTGGAATTGTCTTGTTTTGTTTTAGCTGGAATTGCCTTGCTTGAAATTACCTATTCTTGCCTTGTCTTGACTTGCCTTGCCTGGAATTGCCTTTGTGGCAATTGCCTTGCCTAGAATTGTTTTGCCTTGCATTGCCAGAAATTACCTTGCATAAAATTGCCTTGCCTAAAATGGCCTTTCCTTGCCTGGAATTGCATTGCCTAGAATTGCATTGCCTTGCCTTACCTTGTATTGCCTGGAATTACCTTTCCTTGCCTTACCTGGAAATCCTTGTCTAAAATTGCCTTGCCTTGTCTTGTCTTGCCTTGCCTTACCTGAAATCGCCTTGCCTGGAATTGCCCTTTTTTTTTGCCTTACCTTGCCTTGTGTCAAATTGCCTTTCTTGGATTTTCCCTGCCTTGCCTTGTCTCGAATTGCCTTGCCTGGAATTGGCCTGCGTTGCCTTGTTTTGACTTGCCTTGAATTTTCTTGCCTGGAACTTATTAGCCTTGCTGGGAATTTTCTTGCATTTCATTTCCTTGACTAGCCTGGAATAGCCCTGTCTGAAATTGCCTGACTTTGCCTTGCCTGGCCTTGCCTCAAATTGCCTGGCTTGGAATTTCCCTGCCTTGCCTTGTCTCGAAATTCTTGCTTGGAATTGCCGTGTTGCCTTCCCTTTTCTTTCCTTGAATTGCCTTGTCTGGAATTGTCCTGCCTTATTTTGTTTTGCCTTGCTTGAATTTTTTCCTGGAGTTTTTTAGCCTTGCTGGGAATTTTCTTGCATTGCCTTTCCCTGACTAGCCTGGAGTAGCCCTATCTGAAATTGCCTGGCTTTGCCTTGCCTGGCCTTGCCTCAAATTGCCTTGCCTTTTATTACCTCGAATTGCCTTGCCTGGAATTGTCCTGTCTTATTTTGTTTTGCCTTGCTTGAATTTTTTTTCCTGGAATTTTTTTTTGCCTTGCTGGGAATTTTCTTGCCTTGCCTTTCCTCGCCTAGCCTAGAATTGCCATGTCTATATTCGCCTTACTTTGGTCTGACTTGCCTTTCCTGCAATTGCCTTTCCTAGAATTGTCTTGACTTATCTTGCATTGTCTTTAACTACCCTGCCTAAAATTGCCCTGTGTTGCCTTGCCTTACCTGAAATTGCCCTGACTGCTATTGTCCTGACTTGCATTGCCTTGCCTGGAATTCCCTTGCCTTTCTTTGCCTGGAATTGACTTTCCCAAAATTGCCTTGTACTGCCTTGTCTTTTCTTGTCTGGAATTGATTTTCCTGGAATTGTCTTGCATTGCCTTGTTTTCCTTGCATGGGATTGTCTTGCTTGAAGTTGTCTTGCCTGGAATTTCCTTGCCTTGCCTTGCCTGGAATTGCCTCTGCTTGTCTTGTCTTGCCTTACCGTGCCTAAAATTTACTTTCATAAAATTTTCTTGTGTTGCCTTGCCTTGCCTTTACTAATAGAGTTTTGTCTGGAATTGCCATACATTGCCTTGCCCTGCCTTGCCTGGAATTACCTTGACTAAAGTAGTGCTGCCTAACTTTGCCTTGCCTTGCCTAGAATTGCCTTGCCTTGCTTGCTTGAAATTTCCTTGCTTAAAATTGCCTTGCCAGAAATTGTTTTGCCTTGACTTACCTGGAATTGTCTTGCCTGAAATCACCTTGCTTTGCCTTGATTTTCCTTGCTTGGAATTGCCCTGACTTGCCTTCTCTGGAATAACCTTGCCTGGAATTGCCTTGTCTTGCCTTGTCTTGACTGGAATTGTCTTGCTTTGAATTGTCTTGCCTTGCCTTTTTTCACCTGGAATTGCCTTCCCTAAAATTGCCTTTCCTTGAATTCCCTTGCCTTTACTGGAATTGCTTTGCCTTTACTGGAATTGCCTTGCCTTTACTGGAATTGCCTTGCCTGGAATCGTCTTGCCTTGCCTTAGCTGTAATTGCCTTGCCTGGAAATAACTTCCTTCATTGTCTTCCTTGCCTTGACTGGAATTGACTTTTCTGCAATTGCCTTGCCTAAAATTGCATTGCCTTGCCTTGCCTTTCCTCTCCTTGTCTTGCCTGGAATTGCCTTGTCTGGTATTGCCTTGTCTATTCCTACCTTGACTTGTCTTGCCTAGAATTGCTTTGACTGGAATTGACTGTCCCGTAATTGTCTTTCATTGCCTTGCCTTTCCTAGCATGGAATTGCCTTGTCTCAATTGTCTTGCCTGTAAATTTCTTGCCTGGACTTTCATTGCCTTGCCTTGCATTGCCTTGAATTGCCTAGCCTGAAATTGGCTTGCCTTGCCTTTCTTGGAATTACCTTGCCTGGGATTGACTCTCGTTGCCTTGCCTTGGCTTGCCTAAAATTTACTTTGCTGAAATTGCCGTGCATTGTCTCGCCTTGCCTAAAGAGCCTTGCCTGGAATTGCACTACATTGCATTGCCCTGCCTAGCCCGGGATTTCGTTGCCTAAAATTGTGCTACCTTCCCTTGTTTTGCCTTGTCTAGCCTAAAATTGCCTTGCCTGGAATTGCCTTTCTCTGCCTTGTCTTGCTTTGCCTTTCCTGGAATTGCATTTCCTGCAATTGCAGTGTCTAGGATTGCATTGCCTTGCCTTGCCTTCCCTTGCCTTTCTTGCCTGGAATTGCCTTGCCTGGAATTGCCTTGTCCTGTCTTGCCTCACCTCACCTTGTTTTTCCTAGAATTCCCTTGCTTGGAATTTTCTTGCCTGGAATTGTCTTGCCTTGCTTTCCTGGAATTGCATTGCCAGCAATTTCCTTACATTGTCTTGCTTTTCCTTGCCTCCAATTGCCTTTTCTTGCGTTATCATTTGTTGCCTTACCTGAAATTGCCTTTCTGGCAATTGACTTCCTTGTAATTGCTCTGCCTTGCCTGAAATTGCCTTTTCTAGAATTGCATTGCCTTTCCTTACCTTGCATTGACTGGAATTGCCTTGTCTGGAATTAACTTTTCTTGCCTTGCCTGGAAATACCTTGTCTGGAATTGCCTTGCCTTGCCTTGCCTTGCTTTTCCTGAAACTGTCTTGCTTGCAATTCCCATGACTTGTTGAAAATTTTCATGCATTGCCTTGCCTTGCATAGCTTGGAATTGCCCTGTCTGAAAATTTCTTGCCTTGGCTTGACTTTCCTTGCCTGGAATTGTCTTTTCTTGTAATTGCCTTGTCTTGTTTGCCTTGCCAGTAACTAACCTGCCTTGCATTACCTTGCCTAAACTTTGCCCTCCTGGAATTGCAGTGCCTTGCCTTGCATTGCCTAAAATTGCCTTGCCTTTTCTTGCCTGGAATTTACTTTCTTGGAATTGCCTTACCTTTTCTTGCCTGAAATTTACTTTCCTGGGATTGCCTTGCATTGTCTTGCCTTTCCATGCATGAAATTGCCTTGCCTGGAGTTGTCTTGCCTGGACTTTCCTTGCCTTGCCTTGTCGTATCTTGCCTTGAATTGCCTTTTCTTACCTTGCCTGAAGTTTCCTCGTCTACAATTGCCTTGCCTTGTCTTATTTTGCCTTGCCTGGAATTTCCTTGCCTTAACTTGCCTGAATTCGCCTTGTCTGGAATTGCCCTATTTTTCCTTGACCTGTCTTGCCTCGAATTGCCTTGCTTGGAATTTTCCTGCCTTGCCTTGTTTCGAATTGCCTTGCCTGAAATTGCCCTGTTTGCCTTGCCTTTACTTACCTCGAATTGCATTTACTGAAATTGTCCTGTCTTTCCTTGTTCTGCCTTGCCTTGAATTCCCTTGCCTAGAATTTTTTTGCCTTGCTGGAAATTTTTTTGCTTTGCCTTTTCTTGCCAAGTCTAGAATTGCCCTGTCTGAAATTGCCTTGTTTTCGCTTGCCTTGCCTTGCCTGGAATTGTCTTTCCTTGGCTTGTATTGTCTTTAATTACCTTGCCTAAAATTACCCTGCCTTGCCTTGCCTTGCTTCAAATTGCACTGCCTGCAATTGCCCTGCTTTGCCTCGCTTTGCCTGAAATTTCCATAACTTGCCTTGACTTGCCTTGATTTCCCTTGTCTGTAATTTCCTTTCCTAGCCTTTTCTGGCATATCCTTGCCTGGAATTGTTTTGCATTGACTTGTCTTGCCAGGAATTTTCTTGCCTGGGATTGCCTTGCCTTGTCTTGCCTTGTCTTGTTTTCCCTTGCCTGAAATTGCCTTGACTTTCCTGGCTTTGCCTGAAATTGCCTTTCCTGGAATTTCCTTGCGTTTCCTTTCCTGGAATTGCCTTTTCTGCAATTGCCTTGCCTTGCCTTTCCTCGAGTTGAATTGCCTTTACTGAAGTTGCCATGCGTTGTCTTACATAGAATTGCCTTTCCTGGAATTGCCTTGCCTTGCCTTGAATTGTCTTTTCTGCAATTGCATAGCCAGGAATTGCCTTTTCTTGCCTTGCCTTGCCTGGAACTGCCTTTCCTCTATTTGCCTTCTCTTGCCTTGTCTTGCCTTGCTTTGCCTTGCCTTGTCCGGAATTGCCTTGCCTTGACTTGTCTTGACGTTCTTTGCCTTGCCTAATTTTCTTTGCGTTGCTTTGCTTTTCCTACCCTGGAATTGCCCTATGTGAAATTGTTTTGCCTTGGCTTGCATTGCCTTGCCTGGAATTGCCTTTCCTATAATTGCCTTGCCTTGTCTTGCAAGTAACTGACCTGCCTTGCCTTATTTTCCATGAAATTTCCCCGCCTGAAATTGCACTGCCCTGCCTTTCCTTGACTTGCCTTTTCTTGCCTGAAATTGCCTTTTTTGGAATTGCCCTGCATTACCTTCCCTTTTCTTGCCTGAAATTGATTTTCCTGGAATTGCCTTGCCTAGAATTGCACTGTCTTCCCTTCCCTTGCCTTGCCTAGAATTGCCTTGTCTTGAATTGCCTTGCCTGGAAATTCCTTGCTTGTAATTGCTTTGCATTTCATTGCCTTGCCTTGCCTTGCTTCTCCTTGCCTGGAATTGCCTGCCTTGCCTTCCCTGGAATAGCCTTGCCTGTACTTGTTTTGTCTTGCCTTTCCTTAAATGGATTTGCCTTGTTTCAAATTGCCTTGCCTTGCCTTTCCTCGCCAGAAATTGCCCTGCCCTGAATTTCCTTTTCTTGCATTGCCATGCCGTGAATTACCTGGAATTGCCTTGCCTGGAATTGCCTTGCCTTGCCTGGATTTGCCTTGCCTTGCCTTAGCTAAAATTGCTTTGCATGGAATTGCCTTTTTCTCTTTTTTCTTGCCTTGCTTTGCCTGGAATTCCCTTTTTGGCCATTGACTTGCCTGGAATTGCCCTGCCTTACCTTGCCAGGAATTGCCTTGCCTAGAATTGCATTGCCTAGCCTTACTTTGCATTGCCTGGAATTCCCTTTACTAGAATTTTTTCTTGCCTTGACTAGAATTACCTTGTCTGGATTTTTCATATCTTGTCTTCCATTGCATTGCTTGGAATTGCCTTGCTCTCCCTTGACAGAAATCGCCTTGCCTGGAATTGACCATTTTTTCTTGCGTTGACTTGCCCCTAATTGCCTTGCTTGGAATTTCTCTGCCTTGCCTTGCCTCGAATTGCCTTGCTTGGAATTTCCCTGTTTTGCCTTGTCTTGTTTTGCCTTGCCTGTAATTGCCTTGCCTTGCCTGAAATAGCCTTGCTGGGATAGCCCATTTTTGTCTTTCCTTGACTTGCCTCAAATTGCCTTGTTTGAAATTTCCCGTTTTTGTCTAGACTCGAATTGCCTTGTCTGGGGTTGCCCTGGTTTGCCGTTTCTTTCCTTAACTCGAATATCCTTGACCGGATTTGGCCTGCCTTGCCTTGTTTTGCCTTGCCTGGAATGCCCTTGCCTAAAATTGCCATGACTTCCCTTGCCTGAAATAGTTGTGCCTGAAATTTTCATGGCTTGCCCAGAGTTTTCTGGCATTGCCTTGCCTTGCCTAGCCTGGAATTGCCCTGTCTGGAATTGCCTTTCCTTGGCTTGCCTTTCTTTGCCTGGAATTGCATTGCCTAGAATTCCCTTGCCTTTCCTTATTTAAATTTCCCCTGCCTGGAAATGCCCTGCCTTGCCTTGCCTTGCCTTGCCTTGCCTTGCCTTGCCTTGCCTGAAATTGCCCTGCCTGAAATGGCCCTGCATTGTCTTGCCTTACCTGTAATTGCCTTGTTTTGCCTTCCCTTGCCTTGTCTGGAATTACCTTGTTTAAAGTTATCTTGCCTTGTTTTGAATTGCCTGGAATTGTCTTGTCTTGTCTTGCCTTGCCTTGCCTAGAATTGTTTTGCCTGGAATTGCCATGCCTGGAGTTGTCTTACCTTGCCTTACATGGGGTTTCCTTGCCTGGAATTTTCTTGCAATGCTTCGCTTATCCTTGCCTGGAATTGCCCTGCCTTGCCTTCCCTGTAAAAGCCTTGTGTGGAATTCCCTTGTCTTGCCCTGTCTTGACTGGAATTGCCTTGCTTCGAATTGCCTTTTCCTGCCTTTCCTTGCCTGGAATTGCCTTGTCTAAAATTGCATTGCCTGGCATTGCCTGGCCTTACCTTGCCTGAAATTGCCTTGCCTGGTATTCTCTTGCCATACCTTAGCTGAAATTGCCTTGTCTGGAAATACCTTTTCCTGCCTTGTCTTGCCTTGCCTTGCCTGGTGTTCCCTTTCTGGCAATTGTCTTGTCTGGAATTGCCTTGCCTGAAATTGCCTTGACTTGCATTGCCTTGCCTTGCCTGGCATACAAAATAAAATTTTTAGAATTTTATTGCCTTGTGTTAACTTGCCTTGAATTGAGTTGCCTTGCCTGGAATAGCCTTGTCTTGCCTTGCCTTGATTTGAATTTCCTTGACCTGTGTTTTCTTGGCTTGTTTGCTTCGTCTGCAGTTGCCTTCCCTGGAATTGCTTTGCCTTCGCCATTTCTGAAATTGCCTTTCCCTGCCTTCTCTTGCCTTTGTTTTCCTGGAATTCCCTTTCGAGCAGTTGCCTGGCCTGGAATTGCCCTGCCTTGCATTTTCTGGATTACCTTTTCTGGAATTGCTTTACCTTGTCTTACCTAAAATTGCCTTCATGGAATTGCCGTTATGTGCCTTGTCTTACCTTGCCTTGCCTTGCCTGGAATTGCATTTCCTGCAATTGCCTTGCCTAAAATTGCATTACCTTGGAATTGCCTTGCTTGGAATTGCCTTTCCCTGTCTTTTCTTGCCTTGCCTTATCTGGAATTGCCTTTTCAGCAATTGACTTGCCTGTAATTGACCTGGCTTGCATTGCCAGGGATTGCCTTGCCTGGAATTGCCTT
The DNA here is from genome assembly GCA_028533165.1 of Leontopithecus rosalia. Taxonomy (NCBI): domain Eukaryota; kingdom Metazoa; phylum Chordata; class Mammalia; order Primates; family Cebidae; genus Leontopithecus; species Leontopithecus rosalia. The sequence goes on along the minus strand of JAPYYA010000474.1, from coordinate 15,959 downwards.
GCCTTTTCTTGCCTGAAATTTCCTTTCATGGAATTTTTTGGAATTGTTTAGAATTTTATTGCCATGCCTTGCCTTGCATTTCCTTGCCTGGAATTGCCCTGCCTTGCCTTCCCTGAAATAGCCTTGCCTGGAATTCTCTTTTCTTGACTTGCCTTGACTGAAGCTGCCTTGTTTCAAATTGCCTTGTATTTCTTCGCCTGCAATTGCCTTGTCTATAATTGCATTGCCTTTTTTTAACCTTGCCCTGCATGGAATTTTCTTGTCTCAATTTGCCTTTTTTGCCTTGCCTGGAATTACCTTGTCTGGAATTGCCTTGCCTTGTCTTGCCTGGAATTGCCTTGCCTTGCCTTGCCTGGAATTGCCTTGCCTTGCCTTAAATAGCCTTGCCTGGAATTGCCTTTTTTGCCTTGCATTTCCTTGCGTTAAATTGCCTTGTTTGGAATTTCCCTGACTTTTCCTGGCTCGATTTGCCTTTTCTGAATTTTCCCTGCTTTGCCTTGCCTTTCCTTACCTCGAATTGCCTTGCCTGGAATTGACCTGCCTTGCCTAGTTTTCCGTTGCCTGGAATGCACTTGCTTGGTTTGCCATGCCTTGCTTTGCCTGAAATTACTGTGCCTGAAATTTTCTTGCCTTGCCGGGTGTTTTCTTACATTGCCTTGCCTAGCCTGGAATTGCCCTGTCTAAAATTGCCTTGTCTTGGTTTGTTTGCCTTGCCTGGAATTTTCTTGCCTTGCTGTGCCTTGCCTTGCCTTGTCTTGCCTTGCCTAAAATTACCTTGACTTTCTTGGCCTTGCCTGGAATTTCCTTTCCTGAAATTGCCTTGCCTTGCCTTGCCTTTCCAGGAATTGCCTTTCCTCGAAATTTTATAGTTTGCCTTGCCTTATCTTGACTCTTGAAATTGTCTTGCCTTGTTTTGCCTTGCCTGGAATTGCCTAGCCTGGAATAGACTTGCCCTTCTTTTTTGGATTTTTCTTTTCTGAAATTGCTCTGCCTTGCCTGATGTTGAATTGCCTTGCCTGAAATTGCCTTGTTTACCTTTCCTTTCCTTTCCTTGCCTGGAATTACCTTTCATGCAATTGCCTAGCCTGGATATGCCTTGTCTTGCCTTGCCTTGCTTTTCCTTGTCTGGAACTTTCTTGTCTGGATTTGCCTTGTCTTGTCTTCTCTTGCCTTGCCTTGCATTTTCTTTTCTTGCCTTGTCTAGGATTTTCTTGCCTGGAATTGACTTCCATGGAATTGCCTTGCCTGGAATTGCCTTTCCTGGAATTCCCATGCCTTGACTTGCCTTTCCTGGAATTGCCATGTTTTGCCTTACTTGTCTTGCCTTTCCTGGAATTGCCTTGACTTTCCTGGACTTGCCTGAAATGGCCTTTCCTGGAATTGCCTTGCCTTGCCAGGAATTCCCTAGTCTGGAATTGCTTTGCCTTTCCTTGCCTGGATTTGCATTTCATAAAAGTGCCATGCCAGGAATTGCCTTGTCTTGCTTTGCCTTACCTTGAATTGCTTTTCCTCCAATTCTGTTGCCTCGATTTGCCTTACCTTGCTTAACTGAAACTGCCTTGCCTGTATTTGCCTTGTCTTGCTTGTCTTGCCTTGCCTTGCCTAGAATAGCCTTGCCAGGAATCGCCTTGCCTTTTCTTGCCTTGCCTTTCTTTGCTTGCTGTTTCTTACCTTGCCTGGAATTGCTTTGCCTTGCCTGGAATTTTTTTGCATTGCCTTGCCTTGCCTGAAAATTTTTGCGTTTCTAGGCAAACTAACCTAATATGGTCCTGTCTGAAATTGTTTTGCCATGGCTTCCCTTGCCTTCCTGGAATTGCCTTGCGTATAATTTCCTTGCCTTGTCTTGCACAAAGACTGACCTGCCCTGTGCTATCTTGCCTGAAATTTGCCTGACTGGAATTGCACTGCCTTGCCTTGCCTTGCCTGGAATGATCTTACATTTCCTTTCCTGGGATTGACTTTCCCGAAATTGCCTTGCTTTGCCTGGCTTTTCATTGCATGGAATTGCCTTGCCTGGAATTGTCTTGCTTGGAATTGTCTTGCTTTGCCATGCCTTGACTTGCATTGCCTTGAATTGCCTAGCCTGGGATTGCCTCTCCTTGCCTTGCCTGGAATTCCATTGCCTCAAATTGTTTTTTATTGACTTGCCTGGAATTGGCTTGTCTGGAATTGCCTTGCCTTGCCTTGCCTCCAATAGACTTGCCTGGACTTGCCCTTTTTTGCCATGTCATGCCTTGCCTCGAATTACCTTGTTTGGAATTTTCCTGCCTTGCCTTGGCTCTAATTGCCTTTTCTTGAGTTTTTCTGTTTTGCCTTGCCTTCCCTTACCTCGAATTGCCTTTCCAAGAATTGGCGTGCCTTGCCTTGTTTTGCCTTGCCTGGAATGTCCCTGCCTGGTATTGCTATGACTTGCCTTGCCTGAAATTTCCGTGCCTGAAATTTTCTTACCTTTCCGGGAGTTTTCTTGCATTGCTTTGCCTTGCCTAGCCTGGAATTGTCCTGTCTAAAATTATCTTGAATTTGCTTTCCATCCCTTGCCTGGAATTGCCTTGCCTAGTGTTGCCGTGCCTTTCCTTCCCTGAAATTTCCCTGCCTGGACTTGCCCTGCCTTGCCTTTCCTTTCCTTGCCTTGCCTTTAATTGCTTTGTTTTGCCTTGCCTTTCCTTGCCTGGAATTTTCTTGCGTAAAAGTGCATTGCCTTACCTAAACTTGCCTTGCCAGGAATTACACTTTCTTGCCTTGCCTGGAATAACCTTGTCTGGAGTGGTCTTGCCATCAGTTGTTTTAACTTGCCCTACCTAAAATTGTGTTGCATGAAATTGCACTTTTTTGCTTTTCCTTGCCTCGCCTCAAATTGCCTTGCTTGGAATTTCCCTGCCTTGCTTTGCCTCGAATTGATTTGCTTGCAATTGCCCTGCTTTGCCTTGCCTTTCCTTACCTCAAATTACCGTACCTGAAATTGGCCTGCCTTGCCTTGTTTTGGCTTGCCTGGAAAAGACTTGCCTGGAATTGCCATGCCTTGGCTTATCTGGAATTGCCATGTTTAGAATTGCCCTGCCTTGCCTGGCTTTTCCTTGCCTGGAATTACCATGCCTGAAATTGCATTGCTTGCCTTGCCTTCCCTTACCTATTTTTGACTGAAATTGCCTTGCCTGGCATTGTCTTGTCTTGCTTTGCATTGCCTTGCCTACAACTGCCTTGCCTGGAATTGTCTTGCCTGAAATTGTATTGTCTTGCCTTACCTGGAATTGCCTTCCCTTTCCTTGATTTTCCTTGCCTGGAATTACTCTGTTTTGCCTTCCCTGGAATAGGCTTGTTTGGAATTGCCTTGTCTTGACTTGCCGTGCCTGGAATTGCCTTTCTTCTATTTGCTTTGCCTTGCCTTTTTCACCTGGAATTGCTTTGACTTGAATTGCCTTTCCTTGCTTTGACTTGCATTGCCTTAACTGGAATTGCCTTGCCGGGCATTGCCTTGCCTTGCCGGGCATTGTCTTGCCTTGCCTTAGCTGGAATTGCCTTGCCTGGAAATACCTTCTTTTGCCTTGTCTTGCCTTGCCTTGCCTGGAATTGCCTTGCATAGAATTGACTCTCTTTGCTTTACCTTGCCTTGGCATGCCTAAATTTGACATTCCTGAAATTGCCCTGCATTGCCTTGCCTTGTCTAAAAGGGGCTTGCCTGAAATTGTCCTATATTACCTTGCTCTGCCTTGTCTGAAATTGCCTTGCTTAAAATTTCGCTGTCTTCCCTTGCCTTATCGTGCCTAGCCTAGAATTGCCTTGTCTGAAATTGCCTTACCTTTACTTGCCTGGAGTTTTTTTGCTTGAAATTGCCTTGCATTGCATTGCCCTGCTTTGCCTTGCTTTTTTCTGCCTGGAATTTTCCTGCCCTACTTTTCCTGGAATAGTCTTGCCTAGAATTGCCTTGTCTTGCCTTGTCTTGATAGGAATTGCCTTGCTTCGAGTTACCTTGCCTTGATTTTCCTTGCCTGAAATTGCCTTGCCTAGAATTGCCTTGTCTTGTGTTTCCTTATTTTGCCTTGACTAGAATTTCCTTGCCTTACATTGCTTAGCCTTGCCTGGAATTGCCTTGCCTAGAATTGCATTGACTTGCCTTATCTTTCCTTCTTTGGGATTGCCTTGCCTCAAATTACTTTTCCTTGCCTTGCCTGGAATTTCTTGTCTGGAATCGTCTTGCCTTGCCTTCCCCTGAATTTTTTTGCATTGCTTGCCTGAAATCGCCTTCACTAAAATTTTCATTCCTGCAATTACCTTGACTGGAATTGCTTTGCCTGGCCTTGCCTGGATTTGCCTTGCCTTGTCTTGGGTTGCCTTGTCTTGCCTTGCATGGTATTGCTTAGCCTGGATTTGCCTTGCCTTGCCCTGCATTTAATTGCTTTGCCTGGAATTGCCTTTTTTTGTTTTGCCATGCCTTGTCTTGCCTTGCAGTGCATTGGTGTGCCCAAAATTTACTTTCTTGAAACTGCCTTGCATTGCCTTTCCTTGAGTAAAAGAGCCTTGCCTATATTTGCCCTACATTGCCTTGCCCTACCTTGCTTGGAATTGTCTTGCCTAGAATTGTGCTGCAATCTCTTGCATTGCCTTGCCTTGCCTAGAATTGACTTGCGTGGAATTATCTTGCCTTGACTGGAATTGACTTGCCTGGAGATGGTTGCCTTTCCTTAGCTAAAATTGCCTTGCCTGGAATTGTTTTTCCCTGTTTTGTATTCCCTTGCCTTGCCTGGAATTGCCTTTCTGTCAATTGCCTTGCCTGGAATTGCCCGGTCTTGCCTTGCCAAAAATTCCCTTTCCCGGTTGCCTTGCCTTACATTGCCTTGTCTTGCCTGCAGTTTCTTTACTTAGAATTACATTGCCTTGCCTTACCTTGCCGTGACTGGAATTTCCTTGCCTCGAATTTCCTTTTCCTGCCTCGCCTGGAAGTACTTTTTCTGGAATTGTCTTTGCTTGCCTAGCCTGAAATTGCCTTGCTTGGAATTTCCATGCCTTGTTGGAAATTTTTTTTGCATTGCCTTGCCTTGCCTAGCCTGAAATTTCCTTGTCTGAAATTGCTTTGCCTTGGCTCGCCTTGCCTTGCCTGGAATTGCCTTGCCTAGAATTGCCTTACCTTGCTTTGCCTTGTCTGGAATTGCCCTGAATGGAATTTCACTGCCTTGCCTTGCTTTGACTGAAATTGCCCTGCCTGAAATTGACCTGCCTTGTTTTGCCTTTCCTGGAATTGCGTTGGTTTGCCTTGCTTTTTCTTGCCTAAAATTGACTTTCCTAATGTTGCCTTACATTGCCTTATCTTGCCTTGCCTAAAAAACACTTGACTGAAATTGCCCTACATGTTCTTGCCCTGACTTGCCTGGAATTGCCTTGCTTGGAATTGCTTTTCATTGCATTGCTTTGGCTTGCCTGAAACTGCCTTGCCTTGAATGTCATTCTCTTGCCTTGCCTTGCCTTAACTACCCTGAAATTTTCTTACCTGGAATTTTTTTACCCTGCCTTGCCTTGCATTGCCTGGAATTGCCTTGTCTTGCCTTGTCTGCAGTTGCCATCCCTGGAATTGCCTGGTTTTGCCTTACCTGGAATTGCCTTCCCTTGCTTAACTTACAAATGCCTTGCCAGAGTTATTGTTTCTTTGCCTCGTCTTGCCGTGCCTTGCCTGGAATTGCCTTAGAATTCTGAATATTACCCATCCGTGCATTATTAAGGGAGGTTCTGAAAAAGTACCTTTATGAAATAGATTGGTGACTATTCCCCAGGTGTGGATTATTCACTGAGGCTATGAATTGGAGGATATGTGAAATAGACTCCTGATTGTTTTCCAGGTGGGTTTTATTCACACAGGCACTGACTGAGGGGCCGTGTGATATAGACTCCTCTCTATTCCACACGTGTGTATAATTCGCTGACATTCTCAATGTGTGGCCAAAGGAAATACACACCTGGCTACTCCACATGTGTACATTATTCAACGATGCTCTGAATGAATGGCCATATGAGAGGAACTCCAAATTTTTCTCCCTGTATACATTATTCAATGAGACTCTGAATGCAGCCATACGAAATAGACTTCTGACAATTTTCCAGGTGTGTATTACTCAGTCAGGCTCAAAATGAGTGGCCATATGAAATAGACCTCTCAGTACTCCACAGGGGTGAGTTCTTCAGTGAGACTCTGAAAGAGTGGCCCTATGAAATACACTCCTGACTATTCCTCAGGTGTGCATTATTCACTGAAGTTTTGAATGTGCAGCCATTGAAAACAGAATCCTCACTATTCCCTAGGTGTGTACTTTTCACTGAGTCTCTGAATGAGTGGCCATTCTAAATCAACTCCTGAGAATTCTCCATACTTGCACTACTTCGAGAGACTGTGAATGAGGGGCAATATTAAAAAGACTCCTCAGTATTCCCCTGGTGTGTATTATTCACTGAGGCACTGAAACTGTTCCTATCAGACTCCTCACTATTCCCAAGGTGTGCATTATTCAGTTTGGCTCTTAATACTGATCGCATAAAATAGAATCCTGATTATTCCCCAAGTGTGTGTCATTCAGTGAGGTTCTGAATGAGTGGCTATATGAAATAGACCCTTGACTATTCACTGAGGATTTGAATGAAGGGTCATATAAAATAAAATCCTCAGTACTCCTCAGGCGTGCATGATTCATTGAGGCTTTCAATGAGTGGCTATATAAAATAGTTTACTGACTATTCCATGAGTGTGTACCATTCAGTGAGGCTCTGAATGAGTGGCCATATGAAACATAATCCTCACTATTCCAAATGTGTGCATTATTCAGTGAAGGTCTGAAGGGGGTGCATTATTCACTGAGGAATGAGTGGCCATATGAAATAGATTGCTGAGTACTCCCCAGTTATGGTATGCATTATATACTAAGGCGTTGAATCTGTCAGAATATAAAATAAACACCTAAATATCCCCGAGGTTCTTTTTATTCAGAGAGGCTCTGAATGAGTAGCTATATCAATTAGGCTCCTGATTATTCCACAGGAATGCATTATTCAATGAAGCTCTGAGTGAGATGCCAGATGAAATTGACTCCTGATTTTTACCCAGTTGTGTATAATTCACTGAGCCTCTTAGTGTGTGCTTAATTGAAATACACTCCTGACTTTTCCCCAGGTGTGTCTTATTCACTGAGGTTCTGAATGAGATGCCATATGAAATAGCCTTCTGACAATTCCCGGCGTGTGCACACTATTCCCTGAAAGTCTCAGTGAGTGGCCATACAAAACAGATTCCTGACTCCTCACAATGTGTGTATTATTCAGGAAGGCTCTGAAAGGGTGTCCATATGAAAAAGACTCCTGATTATTTCCCAGGTGTGCATTATTACTGAGGCACTGAATAAGTGGCAATATATAATAGATTTCTGACTATTCCCCAAGTGTGTATTATTCACTCAGCCTCTGAATGAGGGGCCTTATGAAATAGACTCCTGACGATACTGCAGGTATGTATTATTTACTGATGTTTTGAATGTGTAGTCAAAGCAAACAGACACCTGGCCACTCCACAGATATGCATTCTTAACTGATGCTCTGAATGAATGGCCGTATGGAAGAGACTGCAAATTTTTCTCTAGGTATACATTATTCAATGAGGCTCTGAAGGATGGGCCATACGAAATTTACTCCTTACAATTCTGCATATGTTAATTTTTCTGTTAGACTCGGAAAGGGGGTCGATAGAAAATAGACTCCTCAGGATTCCAAAGCAAACATAATTCAGTGAGGCTCATAATGGGTGTTTATATTAAATAGATTCTTGACTATTCCCCACGTGCGTATCATTTAGTGAGGTGCTGAATGAGTGGCCATATGAAATAGACTCCTGAGTGCCCAACAGTTGTGTATTGTTCAGTGAGGTTTGAATGAGAGGGTCTATGTAATAGACTCCTGAGTATTCCCTAGGTGTGTATTATTCACTGAGGCTCTTAAGGAGTGTTCATATGACATAGCCTCCTTATGAATGTCCGGGTGTGCATTATTCAATGAGGCTCTCAATCAGTGGTCATATGAAGTAGAATCCTGACTATTTCCTAGGTGTGCATCATTCAGTAATGTTCTGATTGAGTGGCCATATGGCATGAACTCTGACTATTCCCCAGGTGAGTTTTTATTCAGTGAGTTTTTGAATGAGTAACCATGTGAAATAGACTCCTGATTATAGCCTCTTGACTATTCCTCAGGTGTGCATTTTCCACTGAGGTACTGGGTGAACGGTCATATCAAATAGACTCCAGACTATTCTCTAGGTGTGCATTATTCAGTGAGTCTCTGAATAAGTGGCTATATGAAATAGACTCCTGAGTATTCCTTAGGTATATATGATTCTTCACTGAGGCTCTGAATGAGTAGCCTTGTGAAATACACTCCTAATATTCCCTTAGCTGTGTATTAATCAGCGAGGCTCTGAATGAGTGGTCCTAGAAAAGAGACTTCTGACTATTCCTAAGTTGTGCATTATTCCATGAGGCTATGAAAGAATAGCCATATGAAATAGACTCCTGAATACTCGCCAGGAGTGCATTTTTAGGTTGGGCTCTGAATGAGTGGCCATACAAAATAGAATCCTGACTTTCCCCTAGGTGTATATTATTCAGTGAGGCTTTGAATGTGTGGCTATATTAAATAAACTTCTGAGTACTCTACAGTTGTTCCTTTTTTAGTGAAGCTCTGAAGGAGAGGCCCTATGTAATAGAGTCCTGAGTATTCCCCAGGTATGCATTATACACTGAGGCTCTCAAAGTTTGGCCATATGAAAGATTCTCCTGACTAGTCCACGAGTGTGTATTATTTAATGAGGCTTTGAGTTAGTGACCATATAAAATAGACTCCGGATTATTCCCTAGGTGTGTTTTATGGACTGAGACTCTGAATAAGTGGGCATATGAAATAGACTATTGACTACTCCAAAGTTGTGCATTATTAACTCAGGCTTTAATTTTGTGGCCATATAAAATAGAATAGTGTCTATTCCCCAGGTGTGCATTATTCACTAAGGCTGTAAACGACTGGCTATATAAACTAGCCTCCTTACTCTTCCCCAGGGGTGTATTACTCAGTGAGGCTCTGCATGAGTGGTCATATGAAATACAATTCTGACTATCCCCCATGTTTGTATTATTCAGTGAATCTCTGAATGAGTGTCTATATGAAATAGACTGCTGAGTACTGTATATTTGTGCATTATTCACTGAGGCTATGAGTGAGTGGCCATATAAATTAAAATCCTGACTAATCCACAGGTGTGTATTATTCACTGAGGCTCTGAATGTGTGGCTGTGTGAAATACACTCCTGGCTACTCCACAGGTGTGCATTATTCACTGAGGCTCTGAAGGAGTATTCATATGACATAACCCCGATCATTGCCCAGGTGTGCATTATTGAATGAGGCTCTTAATTAATGCTCATATGAAATAGAATCCTATTTCCCAGGTGTGCATCATTCAGTAATGCTCTGATTGAGTGGTCATATGACATAGACTCTGACTATTCCCCAGATGTGTATTGAGTGAGTTTCTGAATAAGTGGCCACATGAAATAGACTCCTGACTATTCCCCAGGTGTGTATTACTTACTAAGGGTATGGATTAGTGGCTACATAAAATAGCCTCCTGACTATTCCTCCCGTGTGCATTTTCCACTGCAGCACTGAATGAACCATCATATCAAATAGACTCTAGACTATTTCGCAGGTGTGGATTATTCCATGAGTCCCTAAATGAGTGGCTATATGAAATAGACTTCTGAGTATTCCCATGTTATCTATGATTCACTGAGGCTTTAAATGAGTGGCCATGTGAAATACACTCCTGACTTTTCCATAGATGTGTATTATTCAATGAGGCTCTGTATGAGTGGCCATAGGAAAGAGACACCTGAATACTCCCAGGAGTGCATTGTTAGGTTGGGCTCTGAAAGAGTGGATTTGTGAAATAGAATCCTGACCTTCCCCCAGGTGTGTATGATACAGTGAGGCTCTGAATGTGTAGCTACATGGAATAGACTTCTCACTACTCTGCAGGTGTTCATTATTCAGTGAAGCTCTTAATGAGAGGCCATATGTAATTGTGTCCTGAGTATTACCCAGTATGTATTATTCACTGAGGCTCTGAAAGTTTGGCCATATGAAATAGCCTCCTGACTATTCCACAGGTGTGTATTATTTTATAAAACTTTGAGTTAGTGACCATATGAAATAGATTCCTGACTATTCCTCAGGTGTGTATTATTGACTGAGTCTCTGATTAAGTGGACATAGGGAATAGACTCCTCACTATTACAAAGTTGTGCATTACTCACTCAGGCTTTGATTTTGTGGCCATAAAAATAGACTAGTGTCTATTACCCCAGTGTGCATTATTCACTGAAGCTCTAATTGAGTGGCTATATGAAGTAGATGATTACCTCTTCCCCAGGTGTGTATTATTGAATGAGACTCTGAATAAGTGGGCATAAGAGACTCCTGACTATTCCCCAGGTGTGCATTATTTACAGAGACTCTGAATGTGTAGCCATTTGAAGTAGACTCTTAAGTATTTATCAGGGTTGTATTATTCACTAAGGCCCTGAACGAGTGGCCATATGAAAGAGATTCCTGACTATTCCAGACACATATATTATTCACTGAAACACTGAAAGAGGGGCCATATGAAATAGACTCAATTTTACTCCACAGGTGTGCGTTATTCATTGATTTTCTAAATAAATCACCATATGAAATGGAATAGTGATTATTCCCCACATGTGCATTATTCAAAGAGGTTCTGTATGAGTGTCCATATCCAGTAGACTCCTGACTATCACATAGGTGTGTATCATTCAGGGAGGTGCTTAGTTTGTGGCTATTTTAAATGGGGTCCTGACTACTCCATAGGTGTTCATTATTCACTGAAGCTCTGAATGAGAGGCCATATAAAATAGACTCCTGACTATTGCCCCTTTGTGCATTATTAAGTAAGGCTCTGAATGAGTGGTCATATGTAATAGAATCCTGATGATTCCCCAGGTGTGTATTATTTGGTGAGATACTGAATCAGTGGTCGTATGAAAGAGACTCCTGACTATTACCGTGGTGTGCATTATTCACTGAGGCTCTGAGTGGCCATATGAAATAGACTCCTAATATTCACTGAGTATTTCTCATGTGTGCATTACTCACTGATTCTCTGAGTGGCCATGTGAAATAGACTCCTGACTACTCCCCAGTTTTGTATCATTTCTGGGGGTCCTAATGGGTGGCCATATGAAATAGACTTCTGATTATTTCACAGGTGTTTATTATTCAGGGAATTTCAGAATCGGGGGCAATATGAGTTAGTCTCCTCAGTACACCACAGACAAGCGTTATTCAATGAGGCTCATAATGAGTAGTCATATTAAAGAGAATCCTTACTATTCCCAAGGTGTGTATCATTCAGTGAGGGTCTGAATGATTCACCATATGAAAAAGACTCCTGGGTACTCAACAGGTGTGAATTATTCACTGAGCCTCTGAACGAGTGGGTATGTGAATTACATTCCTGACTTTTTTCCAGGTGTGTACTATTCAGTAAGGCTCGAAATGTGTGACCATATGAAACAGACCCCACAGTACTCGACAGACGTGCATTATTCACTGAGGGGCTGAATGAGTGGGCATAAGCAATAGACTCCTAATTATTGTCTAGGTGTGCATTATATATTGAGACTTTGGATATGTGGTCATTTGGAATAGATTCTTCACTGTTCCCTATGTGTGTATTATTCACAGAGTCTCTGAATGCATTGCCACTCCAAATAGACTCTTGAGAATTCTCCAGGTGTGCACTATTTTGTGAGGCTCTGAATGAGTGGCCACATGAAATAGATTCCTCACTGTTCCCCAGGTGTGCATTATTCACTGAGGCTCTGAAAGAGTGACCAAATTAAATAGATTACTGACTATTCCACAGGTGTGCATTATTCATGAGGTTCTCAGTGAGTGTTCATATGAAACTGTCCTGACTAATTCCCAGGTGTGTATCACTCAATGAGGCGCTGAAAGAATGGCCATATAAAAGAGGCACTTGACTATTCCTCAAGTGTGTATTATTCACTGAGACTTTGAATGAGTGGCCAACGGAAATGGACTCCAAATTATTCTCCACTTTTGTATTATTCAGTGAGGCTCCGAATAAGTGGCCATAATAATTAGATTTCTTACTATCCCACAGGTGTGTATTATTTACTGAGGCTCTGAATATGTGGCTACATAAAATAGACTGCTGACTACTCCACATTATTCAGTGGCACTCCGAATGAGGGGCCACATGAAAAAGACTCCTGATTATTCCACAGGTGTGCATTCTTCAGTGAGACTCTGAATGATGGCATGAAACAGAAGCCTGACTATTGCCCCAGGTATGTACATTTAGTGAGACTCTCAATGAGTGGCTATATGAAAGAGACTTCTGACTATTGCGTAGGTGTGCATTATTCCGTGAGGCTGTGAAAGAGTGGCTATATGAAATAGACTCCTGACAATTCCCTGGGTATGTAATAATCAGTGATGTTGTAAATGAGTCTCCATATGAAATAGTCTCCTTTGACCTGCTGTGCATTATTCAGTGAGGCTCTCAATGAGCTGCCATAAGAAAAGATTCCAGGCTATATCACACTTGTTTAATATTCAGTGAGACTGTGAAAGAGTGGCCATATGAAACAGATTTCTTATTGCTCCGCATGTGTGCACTATTCACTGATTGAATGAGTAGCCATATGACAGACTCCTAATTATTCTCCATGTGTGCATTATTCAAAGCGGTTCTGTATGAGTGTCCATATGAAATAGATTCCTGCAAATCACCCAGGGGTATCATTCAGGGAGGTGTTTAATTTGTGGCTATCTTAAATAGGGTCCTGACTACTCCACAGGTGTTTATTATTTTCTGAAGCTCTGAATGAGAAGCCATAGGAAATAGACTCATCACTATTGCCCCTTTGTGCATTATTCAGCAAGGCTCTGAATGAGTGGTCATATGTAATAGAATCCTGACTATTCCCCAGGTGTGTATCATTCAGTGAGATGCTGAATCAGTGGTCATATGAAAGAGGATTTTGACTACTACCGTGGTGTGCATTATTCACTGAGGCTCTGAGTGGCCATATGAAATAGACTCCTAATATTCAGTGAGTATTCCTCATGTGTGCTTTATACACTGATTCTTTGAGTGGCCATATGAAATAGACTCCTAACTATTTTTCCACAGTTGTGTATTATTACTCGGGGGTCCTAATGAGTGGCTACATGACATAGACTTCTGATTATTCCACAGGTATGTATTATTCAGGAAATCTCAGAATGCGAGTGATATGAATTAGTCTCCTCACTACTCCACAGACATGCGTTATTCACTGAGGCTCATAATGAGTGGTCATATTAAACAAAATCCTGACTATTCCCAAGTTGTGTATAATTCAGTGAGGCTCTGAATGATTCACCCTATGAAAAAGTCTCCTGAGTACTCAACAGGTGTGAATTATTCACTGAGCTCTGAATGAGTGGCTATGTTAAATACACTCCTGACTTTTTCCCAGGTGTGTACTATTCAGTGAGACTCGAAATGAGTGACTATATGAAGCAGAAATCTCGGTATTCAAAAGACATGCATTAAATTTACTGAGGGGCTGAATGAGTGGGCATAAGTAATAGATTTCTGATTACTCCCCAGGTGTGCATTATTCACTGAGGCTCTGAATATGTGGCCATTGGGAATAGATTCCTTACTATTCTCTAGTTGTGAGTTATTCACAGAGTCCCTGAATGTATTGCCATTCCAAATAGACGCTTCAGAATTCTCCAGGTGTGCACTATTCCACGAGGCTCTGAATGACTGGCCACATGAAATAGACTCCTCAGTGTTCTGCAGGTGGGCATTATTCTCTGAGGCTCTGAAAGAGTGACCAAATGAAATAGATTCCTGACTATTCCACGGGTGTGCATTATTCAGTGGGGCTCTCAATAAGTGTTCATATAAAACTGTCCTGACTATTCCCCAGGTGTGTATTACTCTGAGGCGCTGAAAGAGTGGCCATATAAAATAGACACTTGACTATTTCTCAAGTGTGTATTATTCACTTAGGCTCTGAATGAGTGGCCATATTAAATAGACTCCTGACTATTTCACTCCTGACTATGCACAGGTGCATATTAGCCACTGAGTCTATGAATGAGTGTGCAAATGAAATAAACTCCTGACTACTCCACAGGTGTGCATTATTCACTGAGGCTCTGAATGAATGTCCATCGGAAATAGACTCCAAATTATTCTCCATGTGTGTATTATCCAGTTAGGCTCAGAATAAGTGGCCGTATTAATTAGATTCCTTACTATCCCACAGGTGTGTATTATTCACTGAGGCTCTGAATATCTAGCTACATGAAATAGACTCCTGACTACTCCACATTATTCAGTGACTCCGAATGAGAGGCCACATAAAAAGACTCCTGATTATTCTACATCTGTGCATTATTTAGTGAGACTCTGAATAAGGAGATAAAACAGAATCCTGACTATTTCACCAGGTGTGTACATTTATTGAGGCCATCAATGAGTGGCCATATGAAAGAGACTTATGACTATTCCGAAGGTGTGCATTACTCCATGAGACTGTGAAAGAGTGGCCATATGAAATAGACTCCTGACAATTCCACAGGTATGTAATATTCAGTAAGGTTCTGAATGAGTTTCCATATGAAATAGTCTCCTTTGACCTGGTGTGCATTATTCAGTGAGGCTCTGAATGAGTGGCCATAAGAAATAGACGCCAGACTATGCCACAAGTGTGTAATATTCAATGAGGCTGTGAAAGAGTGGCCATATGAAACATATGGACTCGTTATTACTCCACATCTGTGGGTTATTTACTGATTGAATGAGTAGCCATATGACAAAGACTCCTAATTATTCTCCATGTCTGCATTATTCAAAGAGGTTTTGTATGAATGGCCATGCCAAAGAGACTCCTGACACTTTCACAGGTGTGTATTATTCAGTGAGGCCCAGAATGAGAGGTCATAGGAAATAGACTCCTGACTATCACCCAGGTGTGTATTATTCAGGGAGGTGCTTAATTCGTGGCTATTATAAACAGCGTCCTGACTACTCCATATGGGTTCATTATTCATTGAAGCTCTGAATGAGAGGCCATATAAAATAGACTCCTCACTATTGCCCCATTGTGAATTATTTCATAAGACTCTGAATGAGTGGTAGTACAGAATAGAATTCTGACGATTCCCCAAGTGTGTATCACTGAGTGAGGCACTAAATGAGCGGCCACATGAAAGAGACTTCTGAGTATTCCACAGGTGTGCATTATTCCATGAGGCAATGAAAGAGTGGCCATATGAAATAGACTCCTGACAATTCCCAAGGTATGCAATATTCACTGAGGTTCTGAATGAGTTTCCATATGAAATAGCCCCTTTGACCTGGGGCTATTATTCAGTGAGGCTCTGAATGAGTGACCATAAGAAATAGACTCCAGACAATATCACAAGTGTGGAATATTCAGTGAGGCTGTGAAAGAGTGACCATATGAAACAGACTTCTTATTACTCCACATGCGTCTGTTATTCACTGATTGTCTGAAAGAGTAGCCATATCACATTGACTCCTAATTATTCTCCAGGTGTGCATTATTCAAAGAGGTTTTGCATGAATGTCCATACCAAATAGACTCCTGACATTTTCACTGGTGTGTATGATTCAGTGAGGCCCAGAATGAGAGGACATATGAAATAGACTCGACGAGATTGAGAAGATGGCGCTCTAGAAGCAACTCACCACTGCAGCTCTCAGTCAAGACGCAGAGGGTAAGCAAACACCGCATTTTCAGACGGATCCTTATAGCCCACAGAGCGGGGGAAAAGCCCAGGTGTAAAAGGCACGCAGGACTCAA
>JAPYYA010004739.1:0-11481 GCA_028533165.1 Leontopithecus rosalia | reverse complement strand
GGAGCACCCAACCAGACTGGCTAATTTTTGTATTTTTAGTAAAGACAGGTTTTACCATGTTGGCCACACTGGTCTTAAACTCCTGACCTCAAGAGATCCACCTGCCTCAACCTCCCAAAGTACTAGGACTACAGGTGTAAGCCACTGTGCCCTGATGATTTCAATGTTTTCTATTCTCTATTTTATTTATGCTCTAATCTTTGTAATTTTCTTCCTTCTGCTAATTATAGTTTTTTTCGTTGTTGAAATGTAAAATTATGTTGTTTGTCTGACTTTTGTTTGTTTGTTTGTTTTAACAAACAGTCTCCCTCTGTCACCCAGGCTGGTGTGCAGTGGTGTGATGTTGGCTCACTGCAACCTCTGCCTCCCAGGTTAAAGCAATTCTCCTGCCTCAGCCTCCTGAGTAGATGAGACTACAGGTGTGTGCCAGCACGACCACCGGAGATGTTTTTAAAAAAATATGTAGGTGCTTCCTACTGTAAACGTCCTTCATTTTTAAATTTAGATTTATAGGTTATATGTGCATATTTGTCCAATAGATATATTGCATAATATATCCATTTAAGGTTTGGTTTGGCTTCTAGTGTACCTATTCCTGAAATAGTAAACATTGTATTCAACAGATCTTTGTGTGTGTGTGTATGTGTGTGTGATACGTTTCTGCTTTGTCACACTGACTGGTGTGCAGTGGCATGATTATGGCTTACTACCAACAGGTAATTATTTGACTATCAGCCTCCTCCCATTCTCTCATTTTTGGAGTCCCATGGTCTATTGTTTTCATCTTTATGTTCTGTTGTACTCATTGTTCAACTCCTGCTTTTATGTGAGAACATGTGGTATTTGATGTTCTGTTTCTGAGTTATTTCACTTAGAATAACGGCCTCAGCTGTATCCATGTTACTGCACAGAGCATAATTTCATTTTTTATGGCTACATAGTATTCCATGGTGTATATATACCATATTTCAAAAATCCAGTCCACTGTTAATGGACATTAAGGTTAATTCCATGCTTTTACTATATGAGTAGGAATGCAATACACATAAGTGTGAAAGTAACTTTTTTACATAATTATTTCCTTATTTTCAGGTAGATGCCTAGTAGTATAATCACTGGGTCAAATGGTAGCTCTATTTTTAGTGCTTTGAGAAAGCTGTATATTATTTATTATAGAGGTTGTGCTAATTTACTTTCTCACCAACAGTGAATAAGCATTCACTTTTCTCTGCATCCAACACCAACATCTGTTGTGCTTGTAGTAATATCAATCTGGACTATGTAAGATGACATCTTATTGTGTGTGTGCATTTTTTGTTTGTTTTTTGAGATAGAATCTCACTCTGTCATCCAGGCTATAGTGCAGTGGTGTGATCTAGGCTCACTGCGTCCTCCGCCTCCCAGGTTCAAGCAATTCTCCTGCCTCAGCCTCCCAAGAAGCTGGAATTACAGGCTCCCGCCACCACACCTGGCTAAATTTTGTATTTTTAGTAGAGATGAGGTTTCACCATATTGGTCATGCTGGTCTCAAAGTCCTGACCTAAGGTAATCCACCTGGCTCCACCTCCCAAAGTGTTGGGATTACAGGCTTGAGCCACTGCACCCGATCTTTATTGCAGTTTTAACTTTAATTTCTCTTATGATTGGTGATGTTGAGCAATTTTTCATATATTTGGTGGCCACTTGTATGTCTTCTCTTGAGAAATTTCTGTTCATATCCTTTGCACTTTTTAAAATGGGGTTGTTTATTCTTTGTTGTAGTTGACTTGTTAGTGTTTGTAGATTCTGGATGTTAGTCCCCTGACAGATGCAAAGTTTGCAAATATTTTTTTCCTATTATGTAGTTTGTCTGTGTAGTTTGTTGACTATTTCTTTTAGTGTGCTCTTTAGTTTAAGTCCCCTTTGTGTATATTTTGTTTGTTGCATTTGCTTTTGAGGTTTAAGTCATGAATTATTTGTCTAGGCCAATGTCTAGAAGAGTTTTTTCTAAATTTTCTTCTGGGCTTTTATAGTTTTGGCCTTTTATATAAGTTATTAATGCATCTTGAATAAGAGTTTGTATATAAGGAGAAATGGGGATTGTTTCATTCTTTTGCTTAGTCACTTTTTTCAGTAACATTTATTGAATGGAATGCCCTTCTGCATTCTTTACTTTTGCCAACTTTGTCAAAGATCACTTGATTGTAGGCATGTGGCTTTATTACTTTCTCTTTATTCCTCTTTCTTTATAATTTTTTTTCTTTTTTAGCTGTATCTTTGCTATCAATGTACTCTCTATTCCATTCCATTAATCTGTCTGTATGTTTTTGTACCAATGCCATACAGTTTTATTTAATATAGCATTATAGTATAATTTAAAGTCAGACACATGATGCCTCTGGCTTAATTCTTTTTGTCTAGGATTACTTTGGCTATTTGGATGCTTTTTTTGGTTTCATATAATATTTAGGATTATTTTTTTCTAATTCTGTGAAATATGACTTTGGTAATTTGGTAGAAAATGTTTTGAATCTGTAGATTGCTTGACTGCTTTGGTTAGCATGGTCTTTTTAATATTGATATTTTCAATCCAAAAATTTCATAAATTTTTGGAAAAGTTTCAGTAAGATTGATATCAGCCCTTCTTTCTAATTCTGGCAAAATTTGGCTCTAAACCCATCTGTTCTTTTTGTTTCTTTGAAAATATTTTGTTACTCAGTGAATTTTATTACTTGTTATTGGTCAATTTAAGGTATATATATTTTTCTGGTTCAGTCTTAAGAAGTTGTATGTTTTCAGGAGTTTATCTATTTTACTTTTTTTTATAAAAGAACTGTAAGTGGATTCATACAGTATTTTTCTTTATTTGACAGGCTTATTGAATTTAACATAATATCATCAAGATTTATGTTACAAAAAATGTTAGATTTTTTTAAATCTGAGTAATATTTCATTATTTTTTATATTCCAAATTTTATATATCCATTAGTTTGGTGAGAAAAGTTTATGTTACTTTTACCTATTGGCTTTTGTGAATAATGCCACAATAAATGGTGTTAATATCTCCTTTGACCATACATGTGAGAGCTTTTGTTTGTGCTGTATTCTGTTTTATTGATGTAGGGTTTTACTTTTATGCCAGTACCAAAGTGCTTTGATTACCCTATTTTCATTTTGTATTTTGAAATCATTAAGCATCACACTTCCAATATAGTTTTTCTCTTTTAAATAGTCAAGCTCTTTGTTGTTTCTTGCTATTCCATATTATCTGGAGGTTGTTTTATTATTTTTGAAAAAGTGAAATTTGGAGTCTGAGTGGGATTGTACTGAATGTGTAGATAGATCACTTTGGTTAGTATGGCCATCTTCACAGTATTAAGTTTTCCAACCTTTGAACGAGATTATGCTTAGGAGAATTTTGTTTAATTTTCATATTTTGTGTATTTTTTAGTGTTAAGAAAATAAAAGAATTTATTCTTCAAACCTCTGGAAAGTCAGGCACTTTCTTTTCTTTTCCTTTTTAATTTTGTTTATATTTTTAAAAATTTATTTATTTAACTTTAGGGGCATACTATATCTGGTATTTCTCCACATGTTACCCCTACTTACACTCCCCACTCTCCCCACTCCCCACTCTCTCTCCCCTACCACCCCATCAAGTGCTCCCAGTGTGTGATGCTCCGCTCCCTGCATCCATATGTTCTCATTGTTCAACACCCACCTATGAGTGAGAACATACAGTGTTTGGCTTTCTGTTCTTGTGTCAGTTTGCTAAGAATAATCCCAGTTTCATCCAAGTTTCTACAAAAGACACCAACTCATTATTTTTTATGGCTGCATAGTAGTCCAAGGTTTATATGTACCACATTTGTCTTGTCCAGTCTATCATTGATGGGCATTTGGGTTGATTCCAGGTCTTTGCTATTGTACACAGGCCTGCAATGAACACATGTGTGCATGTGTCTTTATGTGGAATAATTTATAGTTCTTTGGGTATATGCCAAGTAATGGGATTGCTGGGTCAAATGGAATTTCTATTTCTATATCCTTGAGAAATAGCCACACTGTCTTCCACAGCGGTTGAATTAATTTACACTCCTACCAACTGTGTAAGAGTGTTTCTATTTCTCCACAGCCTCTCCAGCATCTGTTATCCCCAGATTTTTTAAAGATTGCCATTCTAACTGCTGTGAGATAATATCTCAATGTGGTTTTGATTTGCATTTCTCTAATGACCAGTAATAATGAGCATTTTTTATATGTCTGTTGGCCTCATATATGTCTTCTTTTGTGTCATTTCATAACCTTCGCTCACTTTTTAATGGGGTCATTTGTTTTTTTTCTTGTATATCTGTTTTAATTCTTTGTGAATTCTGAATGTTAGCCCTTTGTCAGATGGGTAGATTGCAAATTTTTTTTTACCATTCTGTTGGTTTTTCATTCACTCTAATGATGTTTTCTTTTGCTGTACAGAAGCTCTAAATTTTACTTAGACCCCATTTGTCTATCTTGGCATTTATTGACATTGCTTTTGGTGTTTTAGTCATGAAGTCCTCGCCTATGCCTATGTCCTGGATGGTTTTGCCTAGGTTTTCTTCTAGTGTTTTTACGGTGTTAGGTTTTATGTTTAAATCTTTAATCCATCTGGAATTAATTTTAGTGTAAGGTGAGAGGTAGGGGTCCAGTTTCTGCTTTCTGCAAGTTCCTAGCCAGTTTTTCCTCCACCATTTATTACACATGGACTCCTTTCCCCATTGCTTGTTTTTGCCAGGTTTGTAAAGATCAGATAGTTGTAGATGTCTGGTGTTTCTTCTGGGGCCTATGTTCTGTTCCATTAGTCTGTGTCTCTGTTTTGGTACAAGTACCATGCTGTTTTGATTACTGTAGCCTTGTAGTATACCTTGAAGTCTGGCAGTGTGATGCCTCCAGATTTGTTCTTTTTACTTAGGATTGTCTTGGCCCTGAGGGCCAAGACAATATAATTTCCTATGGAGTTTAAAGTGTTTTTTCCAGTTCTGTGAAGATCATTGGTAGCTTGATGGTGCCAGTGTTGAATCTTTAGATTACTTTGGGCAGTATGGCCTTTTTTCACAATATTACTTCTTTCTAACCATGAGCCTGAAATGTTTTTCCATATGTTTATGTCTTCTCTTATTTCATTGAGCAATGGTTTGTAGTTTTTCTTGAAGAGCTCCTTTACATCCTTTGTTAGTTGTATTCCTAGGTATTTTATTCTCTTTGTAGCAATTGTGAATGGTAGTTCACGCTTGATTTGGCTCTCTGTTTATTTGTTATTGGTATATTGGAATGCTTGTGATTTCTGCACGTTGATTTTGTATCCTGAGACTTTACTGAAGTTCCTTATCAGTTTGAGAAGATTTTGGGCTGAGATGGTGGGGTCCTATTGACATACAATCATGTCATCTGCAAATGGAGATAGTTTGATTTTCTACTTTTCTAATTCGATACCCTGTATTTTTTTTTCTTGCCTGTTTGCTCTGGCTAGAACTTTCAATACTGTGTTAAATAGGAGTGGTATGACAGGGCATCCTTATCTAGTGCCTGATTTCAAAGGGAATTCTTCCAGCTTTTGCCTGTTCAGTATGATATTGGCTGTAGGTTTGTCATATATAGCTTTTATCATTTTATGATGTTTTCCATCAATACCTAGTTCATTGAGAGTTTTTAGCATGAATGACTGTTGAGTTTTGTCAAAGGCCTTCTCGGCATCTATTGAGATAATCATGTGGTTTTTTTCTTTGGTTCTGTTTATGTGATGCATTACATTTATGGATTTGAGTATGTTGAACTAACCTTGAATCCTCGGGATGAAGCCTACTTGATCATGATGGATATGATTCTTGATGTGCTGTGAAATTTTTTCATTTTTCTTCTGTTAGTGATTTTTTATTTCATTAAGTTTTAGCCAGAATAATAGTGTGTAAGATTCAAGTTTTAGAAATTTGTTAAAACTTGTCTTGGGAGATAACAGGTGTTGTATTTAGAATAATTTTCTTAGGAGCTACTGAAAAGATTGTGCATTCTGCTGTTGTATGGTGTGTTCTGGATATGTCTTTTAAGTGTAATTGTTTTATAGTGCTTTCAAGTCCTTTTTTCCTCATTAATGTTCTGTCGTGTTTTGTTATGCATTACTAAAAGTATTAAAATAGTCTCCCATTACTATGTTACTTCATTTCTGTCAATGCTTGCTTTATATATTTGGGAACCCTGATAGGATATATAAATAGTTTCCCAGTGAATGAACTGTTTTATTATAATTTAATGTCCATGTTTGTCTCTTATTGAGTTTTTACTTAAACTATATTTTCTTAAATATGACAGCTTTTAATTTAATGTAGTTAGTTCTCCACCTCTCATTAGGTTAATATTTGCATGAAATGATTTTTTTATCCTGCCACTTTCAGTCTATTTTCATCATTAGATCTGAGGCGAGTCTCCTGGAGACATGACATATATGGATTTTGTTTTCTAAATTAAGAAAAAATTCTTTAATATACATTTCCCTTTTGATTGGAAGGTTTACTTCATTAATATTTCAGTATTTTACTGAAAGGTAATGACTTATAACAATTACCATTTTAGTGTTTTATTTGGCTCTTGTAGCTATTTGATCCTATTTACTTTGTATTCATTTGTGTCTTATGGATATATGTAGTGGCGTACTTTGCTTTTTTATTTTCTTTTGTGTATCTGCATTTTCTTTAAGATTACCATTTAAATTAGATTGAATCTTTTAAAGTTACAACTGCATGTTTTAAACTGGGAAGGGAGCACCACACACTGAGGTCTATTGGGAGAAATAGGGGAGGGACAGCGGGGGAGGAGCGGGGGAGGGATGGCATGGGGAGAAATGCCAGATATGGGTGAGGGGACAGAAGGCAGCAAAACACACTGCCACCTGTGTACCTATGCAACTATCTTGCATGTTCTGCACATGTACCCCAAAACCTAAAATGCAATAAAAATTAAAAAAAACTGGTAACTTGCACTCAGTTGCATATGAAAAATCTTCTTCATTTTATCTGCCCTCAACTTATAATGTCACTAAATACATCATAAATTTATGGATGTTTTAATTTTCATGTCTTTCAAATTTTAAAGCACAATTGTTTTCTGCCTAATAATTATAATACTACAAAGTTTTACTTTTGTGTACAAGAGGAACCCATACAAATGTGAAGAATGTGACAAAGCCTTCAACAGGTTCTAAAACCTTACTCAAAATAAGAGAATTCACGCTGGAGAGAAATCTTACAAATATAAAGAATGTAGCAAAGCCTTTAGTCAGTGCTCATCCTTCATTGGACATAAGATAATTCATTCTGGAGAAAAACCTTACAAATGTGAAGAATGTGGCAAAGCCTTCAATTAGGGCTCACATCTCACTAGACACAAGATAACTCATACTGGAAAAAACCCTACTCATGTGAAAATGTGGCAAAACTTTTAACTGGTTCTCCTACTTTTCTCAACATGATAACAAGAAGAGAAATTCTACAATCATGAAGAATGTGAAACAAACTTTTATGCATGACTTCATTATTACTAAACATAAGAGAATTTATACTGTAGAGAAATGCTGCAAATGTAAATAATGTGACAAAAATTTAACCAAAGCTAACATCTTACTGTACAGAAGATAATTCATACTGGAGAGTAACCCCGCAAATAAGAAAATGGTGGCAAAGCCTTTAACTATTTCTCAAACCTTACTAAACATAAGATAATTCATTTGGAGAAAAACCTTAGAAATGTGAAGAGTATGGTAAGTGATCAATGCTCAATTCTTACTGAATGTAAGATTATTCATGATAGAGAACCCCTATAATTATAGGGAATGTAGAAAAGGTTTCAATTTGTGCTTAACATTTTATGTAAGTGAATTCATTCTGGAGAGAAGCCCTACCAAGGTATGGAATGTGGCAAAATCATTAACGAATGCTGACATCACAGTCTACATCAGTAATTTAATACCAAATAAAAGTGGTAGACATGTCATGACTGTTGAAGAATCCTTCACAAAATATAACACTTAAAGGGTACAAGATTATTTTACTGAAGATAAACATTAAAAATATAAAGAAAAGCACAATACCTTACCTATATTACAGATTTTCTGTACACTGGAAAAGTTATATTAAAGGGAAACTCTCTAGGAGTGCCTCAAACTTTATATTGCGGATAAACCCTATGGATGTAATTAATGTGAAAAAACTTTAATTTTATACATATGCCTTAGAAAACACTGGAGAGTTTCTAGTAGAATATATTATACATATTTAGGAAATGTGAAAAAGTAAATTAGAAAGCTCAAGTAAACATCATAGATTGACTAAAAAGTATTAGTTCAGTAACAGTTTGAGCCATTACTCTTAACCAGGGTTGATTATAGAGAATAGTTTAATTTGCTTACTTATATGTAAGTTTAAATGGAGAAAGAGATTATTTTCTCTTTTTTGAACAATTATAATGACATCCAAATTATATTTTCTGGATTTAAGATAATTTTAGTTATTTTGCAAAGCAAATATTTTTACAAATTAAACTCACAATTTTCTTGATGTTGTATTTCTATTTCTAGTGCTTATGTGAAAGCACATGCTTAATAGTTTCTGCATCAGAGCTCTGAACAATCTTTCTCTCTTAGGTTGGCACCAATAATACACTTTTCTATAGAACACTAAGGACACTTGAATGTAAAATGCATAAAGAAAATCTAAGTGAAGAGGCCCTTTATAACAGTGTTGTAAGCATATAAGTGTTGTAAGACTAATGAGGCATTTTTTCAGGGTAATATTATTCTGCATTGTAGTAGAAGAGAAACATTTTGTATCTTAGAAGTAAATTGTTTTACTAGTTACACATTAAAATAATAAAATGCAATGGAGCTTAAAATGCTTTTTGAGATGTTTAAGCTTAATTTATTTTAATAGAATAAAATTGTTTTTGTTGTGCTAAGATTGTTTTCCATTGAATGAAATGCATCCTACCACCAACATTAACATATCCCACCTTACCCCATGTTGTAGGTAACTGATGGTAGCAATATACTATTGAATAGCATGGTGAAGAATAACATAGCACAATTACATCTTTCATAATCCCTTTTCCTAGTGGAATTTTGTTACCATAGGTAATATTTCTATTATATTTTTAACTAGAAGATGGTCATGATGGTCATAATAAAGATTATATAATACTATAATAAAATATATTTGCATATTTCCAAATTCTGAATTACTTTAAAAAATTTTATTTACATTTTTCTGAACATGCCACTCTAGTCTGCAAAACACAGATTTTTAGTTTTGGTTTGCTTGGGTTTGTATATACAAATATATCACTTTACAGATAAACTTAAACTTCAGCTGTAAGAGTTTGTGGTGAATGTAATTACATTTGTGGATGAGTGTGCCTATTTTGAGAAGAAAAGACAAACCTTAGATTCATATGGATAATTTTTGAAAGTGTTGATCAGTTACTAGGCAGATCAAACTTAATGCTTCTATAAGCAACATTTTTTTCTCTTCTTTTTATTGAATTCATTTATCTAAAACCTTATGGCCCGTTGGCTCAAAATTTCCACGGGAATCCTCTGTCATTTTCTTGCCTGTTTCTTACGGTGGACCTAATATATAATTTTCTTATTTCAAGGTTCATGAAGTATTCTTTATATAATATCCTATGGGATTATAAGAATGACTTTTATGAGAATAAATAGTGCTCAGAAAATAACTTTTAGATGTTAGTTTTTCTACAGTTAGTGTTTTAAGTTACATTCCATTGCTTTTCTTTTAATTGGAGAACTTCATTTAAGCCACTTTTTTCACGATTATTCTTTTTGTAATGGACATAATCAAGTTTATTGAGGCAATTTGTTTATGTAAACAATAGGAGCCTTCATACATCATGAGATTGTTTTTCACATAAATGAAAACACATAGGGCAGGGCCAGCTGTGTAACAGAAACTCCATAATTAGCAGTAAATATCCAGAACCCAGGGACTGTCATCTTTGTTTATTGAATTATTCCAAGCATCTAGAAACCTGACTTTACACATTATGCTTAAAATATATGTGTTGAATAAAAAGATCTCAATGAGAACTTCCTCAGATATCTAAGTTGGATAGAGACTGCTGTTTCAGAGTCCTGGAAAGTTTGTTCATTCTGTGTCAAGGAAAAACCCAGCAAGAAGGAATGTCAAATGTAACTTACAAATGCAAGAACAGCTTTGCTTTCTATGTGGTGTTCTAAATGCAGATGGGCACAGAGCAATGAGTCAGAGAACTTATTGTGCAAAAAAATAGAAAAATGTATATATAAGCAACCAGAACATCCTAAGCAGCCTTTGTACAGAGCTGGCACTAGACATCTGTTTGCTGTGTCTTATGTCATTTAGTCTCTACAAGAAATCTATGAGATTCATCTTCCCACTTTTCAGTGGCATAGACAGACTGAGGGAGCTGCTGTGATATCCTTAGTACACACATAGTAGCTTGCAGAGTCACCACTGTGTCTTGAAGAAGATAGACATCTACTAAATACCTGGCCCAGAAACTGTGGATTGGGGGTGAGGTACTGTTAGGAGCTCAGGAAAGTGGTAAAGGAGAAGATGGCTCAACTTGGAAGTCCAGTACCAGAAGTTCATTTGGCTTCTCCCTTGTACCTGGCTGGGAGTATCAGCATAATTCTCATCTTAGGGTTTTGGGTAGACTTACTTTCATATGGAGTGGAACATGAAGGGACATATGCTCAATGACAGCACTGTGAACAACTGGCAGACTGGGAGCTGGGACTTATTCCAGGAAGCTCCTATTCTTCAGACACTTGTTCATGTGGAGGACATATGTGTCCATGGTAAAGAAGGTTCTAGGCTTCCAAAGATGTATGTGGGCCAGGCACAGTGGCTTATGCCTGTAATCCCAGCACTTTGGGAGGCAAAGGCAGATGGAACACCTGAAGTCAGAAGATCAAGACCAGCCTGGTTAATATGGTGAAACCCTGTCTCCACTAACAATGCAAAAAATTAGCCAGGTGAAGTGGCAGATGCCTGTAATCTCGGCTACTCAGGAGACTGAGACAGGAGACTCACTGTAACCCAGAAGAATGAGGTTGCAGTGAGCTGAGACTGTAACATCGCATTTTAGCCTAGGTGACAAGAGCAAATATCCATCTGCAAAACAAACAAACAACAGCAAAAAAGTTTTATGTGGAGGTAGAGAATAAGCCATTAACATCTTCGAGGTCTCTTCATAATACTTTGTCATCTGTGAAGCAACAGCACCCACCAATATTAACAGCTTGTATGAAGAGAATTATCCCAGCTAATTCTCATAAAATAACCTTGTTGTAGAGTTATGAAAACACACATTTTGCAATGTCAAATGTCTGCTCAACAGCACATGGGTCAGAACTGAGAATCGTAAGCAGTAAGGGCTGCAAGAAATTTTCTTTAAGCTAATCGAGGCTGTATCTTCTCC
>JAPYYA010004738.1:0-11484 GCA_028533165.1 Leontopithecus rosalia | reverse complement strand
TGCTGTTTTGATTACTGTAGCCTTGTAGTATAGTTGAAGTCCAGTAGTGTGATGCCTCCTGCTGTTTCCTTTTTGCTTATAATTGATTTGGCTATGCGGGCTCTCTTTTGGTTCCATATGAAGTTTAAGGTGTTTTTTTTCCAGTTCTGTGAAGAAGGTCATTGGTAGTTTGATGGGGATAGCATTGAGTCTGTAAACTACTTTGGGCAGTATGGCCATTTTCATGATATTGATTCTTCCTAACCATGAACATGGAATGTTTCTCCATCTGTTTGTGTCCTCTCTTATTTTGTTGAGCAGTGGTATGTAGTTCTCCTTGAAGAGGTCCTTTATGTTCCTTGTAAGTTGTATTCCTAGGTATTTTATTCTCTTTGTAGCAATTGTGAATGGCAGTTCATTCTTGATTTGGTTTTCTTTCAGTCTGTTATTGGTGTATAGGAATGCTTGTGATTTTTGCACATTGATTTTGTATCCTGAGACTTTGCTGAAGTTGCTTACCAGTTTCAGGAGTTACTGGGCTGAGATGATGGGGTTTTCTAGATATACTATCATGTCATCTGCAAATAGAGACAATTTGGCTTCCTCCTTTCCTATTTGAATACACTTTATTTCTTTTTCTTGCCTGATTGCTCTGGCTAGAACTTCCAGTACTATATTGAATAGGAGTGGTGAAAGAGGGCATCCTTGTCTAGTGCTAGATTTCAAAGGGAGTGTTTCCAGTTTTTGCCCATTCAGTATGATATTGGCAGTTGGTTTGCTGTAAATAGCTTTTATTACTTCGAGATACATTCCATCAGTACCAAGTTTATTGAGTGTTTTTAGCATAAAGGGCTGTTGAATTTTGTCAAATGCCTTCTCTCTGTCAATTGAGATAATCATGTGGTATTTGTTTTTGGTTCTGTTGATGTGGTGAATTATTTTTATAGACTTGTGTATGTTGAACCACCCTTGCATCCCCGGGATGAATCCTACTTGATCATGGTGGATAAGCTTTTTGATGTGCTGTTGCAATTGGCATGCCAGTATTTTATTTAAGATTTTTGCATCTATATTCAACATGGATATTGGCCCAAAGTTTTCTTTTCTTGTTGAGTCTCTGCTGGGTTTTGGTATCAGGATGATGTTGGTCTCATAAAATGATTTGGGAAGGATTCCCTCTTTTTGGATTATTTGGAATAGTTTCAGAAGGAATGGTACCAGTTCCTCTTTATGTGTCTGGTAGAATTCGGCTGTGAACCCATCTGGACCTGGGCTTTTTTTTGTGTGGTAGGCTCTGGATTGCTGCTTTGACTGCAGACCTTGTTATTGGTCTATTCATAGTTTTGGCTTCCTCCTGGTTTAGGCTTGGGAGGACACAGGTGTCCAGGATTTTATCCATTTCTTCCAGGTTTACTAGTTCATGTGCATAGAGTTGTTTGTAATATTCTCTGATGATGGTTTGAATTTCTGTGGAATCTGTGGTGATTTCCCCTTTATCGTTTTTTATTGCATCTATTTGGTTATTCTCTCTTCTTTTTTATAAATCTGGCTAGTGGTCTGTCTATTTTGTTGATCTTTTCAAAAACCAAGCTCTTGGATTTACTGATTTTTTGAAGGGTTTTTCTTGTCTCTATCTCCTTCAGTTCTGCTCTGATCTTCGTTATTTCTTGTCTTCTGCTAGGTTTTGAGTTTTTTTGATCTTGCTCCTCTAGTTCTTTCAGTTTCAACAATAGGGTGTCAATTTTTGAACTCTCCACTCTTCTCATATGGGCACCTATTGCTATATATTTCCTCTGGAGACTGCTTTAAATGTGTCCCAGAGATTCTGGTGTGTTGTGTCTTTCTTCTCATTGGTTTCGAAGAACTTTTTTATTTCTGCCTTCATTTCATTGTTTATCCAGTCAACATTCAAGAGCCAGTTGTTCAGTTTCCATGAAGCTGTACAGTTCTGAGTTAGTTTCTGAATTCTGAGTTATAGCTTGGTTGCACTATGGTCTGAGAGTCTGTTTGTTATGATTTCAGTTGTTTTGTATTTGTGGAGGAGTGATTTACTTCCAATTATTTGGTCAATTTTAGAGTAGGTGTGATGTGGTGCTGAGAAGAATGTATATTCTGTGGATTTGGGGTGGAGAGTTCTGTAAATGTCTATCAGGTTTGCTTGTTCCAGGTCTGAGTTTAAGTCCTGGATATCCTTGTTAATTTTCTGTCTGGTTGATCTGTCTAATATTGATAGTGGAGTGTTAAAGTCTCCCACTGTTATTGTGTGGGAGTCTAAGTCTCTTTGTAAGTCAATAAGAACTTGCCTTATATATCTGGGTGCTCCTGTATTGTGTCCATACATATTTAGGATCGTTAGGTCTTCTTGCTGTATCGATCCTTTTACCATTATGTAATGTGCTTCTTTGTCTCTTTTAATCTTTGTTGCTTTAAAGTCTATTTTATCAGAGATGAGAATTGCAACTCCTGCTTTTTTTTTTGCTCTCCATTTGCTTGGTAAATCTTCCTCCATCCCTTTATTTTGAGCCTTTATGTATCCTTGCATGTGAGATGGGTTTCCTGGATATAGCAGACCAATGGATTTTGGCTTTTTATCCAATTTCCAGTCTGTGTCTTTTGATTGGTGCACTTAGCCCATATACATTTAGGGTTAATATTGTTATGTGTGAATTTGCTACTGCCATTTTGATGCTAGCTGGCTGTTTTGCCTGTTAGTTGATGCGGATTCTTCGTTTTATTGATGCTCTTTAGCATTTGGTACGTTTTTGGAATGGCTGATACTCGTTGTTCCTATCTATGTGTAGTGCTGCTTTCAGGAGCTCTTGTAAAGCAGGCCTGGTGGTGACAAAATCTCTGAGTACTTGCTTGTTTGCAAAGGATTTTATTTTTCCTTCACTTGTGAAGCTCAGTTTGGCTGGATATGAAATTCTGGGTTGAAAGTTCTTTTCTTTAAGGATGTTGAATATTGGCCCCCACTCTCTTCTGGATTGTAGGGTTTCTGCTGAGAGATCTGCTGTGAGTCTGATGGGCTTCCCTTTGTGGGTGACCCAACCTTTCTCTCTGGCTGCCCTTAGCATTTCCTCCTTCACTTCAACCCTGGTGAATCTGACGATTATGTACCTTGGGGTTGCTCTTCTTGTGGAGTATCTTTGTGGTGTTCTCTGTATTTCCTGGATTTGCGTGTTGGTCTGCCTTGCTAGGTTGGGGAAATTTTCCTGGATAATTTCCTGAAGAGTATTTTCCAGCTTGGATTCATTCTCTTCATCACATTCTGGTACACCTATCAAACGTAGATTAGGTCTTTTCACATAGTCCCACATTTCTTGGAGACTTTTTTCATTCCTTTTTGCACTTTTTTCTCTAATCTTGGCTTCTTGTTTTATTTCATTGAGTTTATCTTCGACTTCTGATATCCTTTCTTCTGCTTGGTCAATTCGGCTGTTGACTTGTGCATGCTTCACAAAGTTCTCGTCTTGTGTTTTTCAACTACATCAATTCACTTATATTCCTCTCTAAGTTGTCCATTCTTGTTATCATTTCCTCAAATATTTTTTCAAGTCTTTTTTCAAGGTTCTTAGTTTCTTTGCATTGATTTAGAACATGTTCTTTTAGCTCACGGAAGTTTCTCATTACCCACCTTCTGACGTCTAATTCCATCATTTCATCACATTCATTCTCCATCCAGCTTTGTTCCCTTGCTGATGAGGAGTTTTGGTCCTTTGTAGGAGGCGATGTGTTTTGGTTTCGGGTGTTTTCCTCCTTTTTGCGCTGGTTTCTTCCCGTCTTTGTGGATTTGTCCACCTGTCATCTGAACAGTTGCTAATTTTCTGATTGGGTCTCTGAGTGGATGTCCAGATTGTTGCTGATGAAGTATTTCAGTTTCTCAGTTTTCCTTCTAACAGTCTATCCCTTGTGCTGTAGGACTGCTGAGGTCCACTCCAGGCCCTGCTTGCCTGGGGAACACCTGTAGCAGCTGCAGAACAGTGAGGGTTGCTACCAGTTTCTTTTTCTGCTATCTTTGTCCCAGAATGATGCCCACCAAATGTCAATCTGATCAGTCCTTTGTGAGGTGACTGTTTGGATATATGAGGGTCAGGGAGCTGCCTGAGGAGACAGTCTATACTTTGTAGGAGCTCATGTGCTGAGCTGTGAGCTCCATTGTTCATTCAGAGCTGCTAGGCAGGTATGTTTAAGTCTGCTGCAGCAGAACTCATAAAGCCCCCTTTTTTATTCAGGTGCTCTGTCCCAGGGAGTTAGGGCTTTATTTGTGAGTATTGGTTGCACTGTCCTGCCCAGCAAGAAGACAGTCTAGTCACTGCCTCCGTGCAGTGACTATGCTGAGCTGCTCTGGGCTCCGTCCTGCTGCTGTAGGCTCCACCCTGTTGCTGTGGGGTCTGCCCTGCTGTCATGGGCTCCTCCCTGCTGCCATGGGCTCTGCCCTGCTGTTATGTGTAATTCCATGTAGTCTTGTTTATATGGGTGTGGTTAGAACTGCCGTGGCGATGGTGGCCTGCCTCTATAATGGTGGACTCTCTCTGTTATGGCAGGTTGCCTAGGCAATGGCAGGCTGCGTCAGCAGTGGCAGAGTACCTTCATATGGGTGGAGTGCCTCAGTAATGGCAGACGCCCCTCCCCCACTGAGCTGCACCGTCCTGGGTTCAGCTGTGTTTGCCATGAAACTCTCAACCGTGAGTATTTCCAATTGCTGTTTTGTTGGTTTTTGTGGGGGTGGGACCTGCCAAGCCTGATCACCTGGCTCCCTGCCTCAGAGCCCTTTTTTTTTTTTAAGTTGAATGGTTGACTCTCTCCCAGGTGTTCCAGTCGCCTGCTGAAAGGGCGCCGGGATCTGTGTGATTTCCTGTGCGGCAACCCACTGCGCTGGCTGAAACAACGTCGCATCTGGGAATCTCCTGGCCTGGCTTACTGTTTAAGTCCCGTTTAATCAGATGAATGTGCTTCTCTAATCTCATATTGCCTTCCCTAATCTCATATTGCAGGTTTAACAGGGCAACCAGACCAGTGTATTTTGTGTGGAGTGCTGCTGCACTGTGGCACTGGCTAAAACAGCTGCGCTGGTGGTCCATGGGTCTCCTACACCTGGGAATCTCCTGGTCTGTGGGCAATAAAGATCCATCTGGAAATGTGGTGTCCACTCACCCTCTGTGCTTTCACCAGGAGCTGCAATACTGAGTTGCTACTATAATGTCATCTTCTCCTCTCTCATCTCTTTCATTTCTAAATCTCCACTGAATTGTTGCTTTCCTTCTAGCATTCACTAAGATTTACTCTTAGCTAGATCCTATGCTAAACACATAATCATATTCAACCTGTAAGCAATTCTGAGGTATAAATGTTATTATTCTATTTTACAGATGAGGAATCTGGAAAGCAAAGAGGTTAAGTAACTTACTCCTAGACATGGGACTTAAAAAATGGAAGATGAAACATGACTCTAAAGCCCACTCAATGGTGAAATATAAACATGTGTGTGTATGTACACAAATGAAGGAGATCCTGAATCTGCAATATTCACTGAGGGGGGCGTCCAGTGATAAAGAGCTGAGAAACATCAACTTGAGTCCTACAAGCCTATGTAAGATATATATTATGGATACTTTTATGGGCTGCTGATGCCATTTGAAGCCTTTGTGCAAATTGTCAAAAATGAAAGTCTTATTGAACAACCAGGCACAAGTGGCATAGCTCTTAATTATTAGATCTCAGAACACTTAGCAATCACTCTGGCTTCATAAAATGCCTTTGTTCACCTTGGCTTGCAATCACATTTCCTTTATTCCCTCCTAGAGTTAAAATATTTTTCTCCGCTCTCCTAAAAAAGAGGCTAAAAATAATAGACAATATTATAACAGGCAATTCATAATCAGAGAATTGATTTAAGACCTATTATGACAGGTAAGCAAAAGTGAAATTTTAATGAGGGCTTGGAACAATACTTTTTCCTCTTTGATTCCTCAAATGACTGACGGTTTGTCATTTTTAAAAGGGCTTATATTTTGCACTGTCATTATGCTAGGTATAATGCCATGTAGTCTTTCTTATGAGGTGATTTCTCAAATAGAACATAGCTGAGGTTTTCCATCTCCTAAGGAAAAATGCTCATAGCATTACTTCTTGAAGTGCATATTCTAAAACAGTAATCTTCAAAATTATTTTCTTTATTGAGAAATAATTTGCATTCAGTAAAATGTACATATCTTAAGTTCAATGACTTCTGACAGATATTTGCACCCATATATCATTATTCAAATTGGGATACAAAACATTTTGACTATCCTCAAAATTTTCTGTGTGGACCTTTTTAGTCAAATTCTCTCACTAAAGACAATCACAGTAGATTTTTTTTGTTGTCTTCAATGTTACTTAAATGAAAGATTACAATATTTACTTTTTTTTACTAGCTTTTTCTCAGTCAACTACTGTTTTGAGCTTCACACAGGTAACACATCACAAGGTGGTGAGTTATTGCAGTCATGCACAGGGTACCAGAGAAACAGCAAATGGTGCTCAAAACCACCTATGTGGGTTAGGCAAGGTCTCCAAGAGGAAGTGATGTTGAGTTGATCTCTGAAGACAGGTAGCACTTCAGCAGGTGGGCCTTTGGTAAAAATTGTTTATCTGTCTTCTGACCTATACATATATGTGAGCACTGAGGCCTAGGGCAGAAGAGGTGCCATTAAAGGTGGGGAAAATGGGAGAGAGAGCAGATAGGTTTTCCCATCATACACCTGGGCCTGATACTAGCCCAGGTGAGAATGAAGCAGGTTGCCTGAGGTGGGCAGAAATGGCAGATGGTTTTTGAAAGTAAAGGTCACAATGATGCAGAATCTGTAGGGTGCCAATTTCCAGTGAGAGGTATTTCATGGGCTCTGAGGCCTGGGAGGCTCTGACACCACTGAGTGCCATTACTCTGCACTAGGGCTGCTCTCTGGGTTCAGTGGGTCATTGAACATGGCTGCAAGGGAATCACTGATTATGGCATTGAAAGGGATGTTCATGAGTTATTTTCTAGTTCTCCAATTTTAGAGCAGAAGAAACTGAGTGACTTGCCCAAATTGGTGTGGCATGCTTCCTTGGTGTGCATGCTTCTTCTTGGCCAGCACTCTGGACTGAGAGTGACAGTGATAAAGGCAAATGACTAGCCATTTGGTCTGTGGCACTTCTGGAGAATGAGGTAGGATGGGAAAGGGGCTAGATTTTGTCAATACTTAGGTATTGAGGAGGGTGAATCTGGCAGGGACCACACATCAACGTCAGCAACACATTGCCACCATCTTTCATTTTCACAGATTGTGCTTCGTGTGGGCAGAGATAGATCTTTGGGATCTTGACCATTCTTTTCATCTGGCTTAAAGCCTCTATCTCCAAATAGTAAACACATCTCTGGAGCCTTATATCATCCTGGCTCCAGGCTGCTGCGGTTTCTCCTCCCAGGTATTCTGGGGAGCTAATGCTACATTGTAGAAGGCAGTTTTTCTGTGAGCCTTAAACTGCCTGGTAAGTGATATCGTTCAGACTCTTCCTCCGAGCTAACATTTCACGGAAGTAACAATGTCAGGAAGATAGAATCCTAGCATTTTAGAGCTGGAATCCAGGCCATGGGAAAGTGATATAAAGGAAAAGAGAAGAGGCTATACATTTGCAAACTGCGACACTCAAGGTACATTTGAGAAGGTCCTGGTTTGCTTTATGTTTTTTGGGCTATAAATGCCTCTTCTCTCTCCATTCTTTACCACCCCAATGAGATAGATGTTTGAATGGTATTTTTTTAAACAACAACAACAAATGACGAGAATGGAGTCGTAGAGAGAGCCAAAATATAACAGTAAAGTACAGAAGATATAAGCTTATTTCTCTTTCTGATCAAGTCTGGGTGGCTGGTTTGGAGGTATGCCAGTCCATGGTGTCAGAGACCTAGCCTTCTGCCATCTTGTTGTTTGACCATGTGTGACTGCAACCTCGAGATCCAAGATGCCACGCTTGTATTCTGGGTTGCAGGAGAAAGGGACAAAGAACAGGCCAAGGTTACCCTCACATGCTTTCTCTTAAGGATGGTGAATTTCAACTACCACCTGACTGCTATCTGCTTTCCATGGCTATGATAGTCACAGGCCAACACTCCACTGAACCTGGGAAATGCAGTATTTATTTCAGGTAGCCCAGTGCATAGCTAAAAATTGGGAGCCCTTACAGCAGTCATCAGGCCAGCCACATATACCTGATGTCACATGATCCTCACATTAGGTCAGTCAGATGGACATTTTTCGGCCTCTTTTTACAAATGAGGAAAATAAATATCCAGGCGGCCAAGCAGGTGGTGCCTAAAGCTGAGCCCAGGTTTTCCGATGATTGATACTGCATGCATCCCAAATGATATATGGCCCCTAATGCTTAGCAAGTGCTTCACACGTAGTAACTCCTTAGTAAATGATAGTTATTTTTATTTCTGTAACCGTGCATGATATAAAACAGACCTCTTCTCTTTCTTTGGATTATTGCAGGCCTCTTTTTAGTTTCTGGGGTTCCAGTCTTCTGTAGTGTGTACCTCTCTCACATTGCAGAGTCATTTCAGCCCTTTGACAAGAGCATTTCTCCCCCAGAGAGAAGAGTCTATTTAAATATTTGAATTGCTCGGATCTGCATTGCTTTCCAAAGTGAATCAAGCCAATAGTGTATGATGGGTAATGGATACACCCAATTCTTAATAATTAGATGGGTTTTCTCATTTTGGTCTCATTAGTCAATTAAGTCCAGTACAATGAAATCAGGAAAGAAGAGACATTCAGGTACATGACTTCTCTTCCAGCCTCCAGCCTCTTTCTCCTGTACTGGAACATTGTTGGATGACAGATTTTCTTTCTTTCTGCCTAAGGTAGCCAATCTGCAGCAGCTTAATAGAGTTGTATGAGTTTTGTTTTCATGGGGCCAAAGGTTATGAGATTGTATTAGGAAAAGTATTAATACAGGTGGTTAAATTATTAAACTAATCGACTGATTAAGTCATGTAAATCTGGCTTTAGAGGTGGCTCATAGCAATTGAGTGTTATGTGAACTATACTATCTCTTTATTTTGTCTTTTAAAATAAACTTTTGCTGTGCCTGAGAATGCATCATGGACACCAACTTGAATATTAATTCTCTGCAATATAAATGTATTGTCTTATACTTGTTAATCTTTTCATAGCCACTTAGATATTATGTGACTAAAAGATCTTGCAGTTTGTATGTATTTAAAAAACACTTTATATGGTTATAACATTTTTCTCACCATAAGATATTCTTTCCTCTTTATTGCTCCTTTATGGCTTTGCAAAGAAAATACAAGTCTAAGAGTGTTTTGAACAAAAAGAACATGAGTATATGAACAGAATATTTATTGAATCGAATCATTTACCTCTACCTCCCAAAATACTTTGCCAGGAAGAGTGTTATTCCCAAACCTCAATTAGCAAAGCTACTTGTGAAAGCCTCAGCCATTGCTTTACACAGACAGTGGGAATATGCAGATGAGAGCACTCTCTGTGAGAGCTGGTGTAGATTGGTGGTGAAGACTCTGATCCTGGCCCCAGCCTGGCTGCATTTGAATCTCAGCTCCTCTACCTGCCAGCCAAGTCACTTTTACTTAATTTCTCCATGTCTCAAATTACTATCTATAAATTAGGGTTGACAATAATAATAATTAACTTGCAGGGTTTTGAGGATTAAAAATAATCCTGTATTATATTTAGACGATGCCTGACACAAAATAAATGCAAACATCAAGAGCTTGCTATAATTATTTGGCATCCTTCTCTAAGGCATGGTTTTTACTTGATGTGAACATTAGCGAAAAACCTACAGCACTCCCAAGGTGGCCTGAGAGATATACAGCATCCCACCAAATGGCCTGAAGTAGTTACTAGTTGTACCATTTCTCTCTCAGGATGGCTCATGTGAGTGGAGACCAGGTAGAGTTGCCACAAATGAGAGCTTTGGAGTCAAACAGCTCAGGGATTACATCTTGGCTCTGCCACTTGTAAGCTGCGTGACATTGGGTAGATCACTTACCTTTTCTGAGTCATGGAAAGGATCATGTCGGGGATTGAAGAGGGAAAGGATGGAAAGCACTTTGCACTTTACCTGGCTCATGGTAAGTGCTCAATAAAAGGTAGTTTTTTATTATTGTGCCTCAGCCCTAGAAGGAGACAATCCAAAAGATCTGAGTAAGAATGAGTAAAATATTTTTCCCTGTTATTTCTGTATTTTCTCTGAGTGTAAGGTTAAAAAAATACCCAAACAAACCCTTTGCTGAAATAATGTCTTGAAAAGATACTGATGTTAATTGCATGTTAACTAGTTAAATTCAGTTATTCAGAGTATGTGGAAAACTTTTTGACAAATTAGACGAAATTACAGCTGAAGTTAAATATAAGAACATGAACATTCTGATTCATAGCATGTGCAAAAATATTACTGTAGGGCTGTGTCTGTGTACATACAATTAAAAAGTCTACATTTTCTTAATCACCAGTTTAATGGAACTGTTCTGCTTTTCAAACAGTTGATTTGTTACCATGTTACTCAAACTAAGGTATAAATTAAGCTATATACATATTTAAATACGAAAATCACTATTGTGGATAATTTGTACTTTTGTGTGTCACACTGGTAAACTACTGTGAGGTGAGAACATAATTACATATGCAGTATTGTATACAGCTGTCTTGTAGCCATAACAACCACCATATTTTGCATATTGTATTACATTAACAAATACTGATTGCATTTGACATGCAAAAGAGCTTGATAAACTCAGAAAGAACCTTAAGGCAATTCCCCCATAAACTTGCCTTAAATAAATGGCTTTTTATTTTAACCCAGTTCAAACAATTACTCAGTAGTGAAATAAACTCTCTCTGATAGTTTTTCCATATGATGTGAAAAGGGATGAAGAAAACAACTGAGCTCCAACAGCCTGGGAACAAAGCTCTGGCCCTCTCCTCCGCCCTTTGCTTCCCTGGGTACCCACAGGCTCTGGGGTTCCATTATTTCTTCCCCAGAAAATGCATCAACTTCATAGAGAAACCACCTGGTCCCTCTCAATGGTTCCCTGTCAGTTGCTGGTCACTTGGGACAAACATTAGTGGCAAGTTTTTGCTAGTCCATCTAGGCCGTTCA
This sequence comes from Leontopithecus rosalia, assembly GCA_028533165.1. Taxonomy (NCBI): domain Eukaryota; kingdom Metazoa; phylum Chordata; class Mammalia; order Primates; family Cebidae; genus Leontopithecus; species Leontopithecus rosalia. The sequence continues at coordinate 333 of JAPYYA010004738.1, read as the reverse complement.
GTGAATGCTAACTATCATAAGACTTTATTAGAGTGTTCCTAGTTTCCAAAATTTGTTTCATTGTAAGTCTTTTTAAATAAAATTATAAAAATAAAACATTTAAAAGATTTATTGTAAGAAGTATAAAAATGATAAACATGAATGTAAATAGTACCCACAATCACACCTTTAATTCAAAAATACTGTATCATAGTATGTATCTTCTTTTTTTTCTTTTTTTTATTGCATTTTAGGTTTTGGGGTACATGTGCAGAACATGCAAGATAGTTGCATAGGTACACACATGGCAGTGTGTTTTGCTGCCTTCTGCCCCTTCACCCATATTTGGCATTT
>JAPYYA010004737.1:0-11486 GCA_028533165.1 Leontopithecus rosalia | reverse complement strand
AAATGTTCATGTCATAGAAAACAAAACAACAGCAACAACAAAAAAACAAAAAGCAGTCTTGAATTACTGGAACTCTCCTGCTATCATTATCCAATGTTAATTTGTTTTCTGACACTGCTTCTTCTATATCTTCTTCCTTATCAATGGGCACTAGTTAGAAGGTACTCATTTCCAAGTTGTCTTCTGTTAATTACATTGGTGTGATGTGTATTAGCTCTTGAATTTTCCCAAGATTTATATCTTGAAACCTTTCACCTCCACCGTTTTCACATGTCCACAGTCTCTTTCATGATTTGTTTGATGGCTCTGTCAAAACTCTGTGAGGTCATGCACAACAACTGTACACAATTCTCAGCAAGAATTTAGTTTTTCAGACTTGACAGCTTTCATGGCTTTTTCTGTAACAGCGATGATGCCTTCAATGGTATAATTCTTATAGGCATTTACGTTTTTTCTTTCAAGGTTCTCCTCCTTAGCATTGACCACCCTTTCCATAAAGTACCATGTGTAATAAGTCTTAAAGTCCTTCCTTAAGACACTCTGATTTAAAGGCTGGATTGCAGATGTTCTGTTTGAGGGCACTTTGACACATTAGATGTTGAACTCATGGGGTCCAACGGGCCAATGGCATGGTCTGGTATTAAAAGAACTTTAAAGGACAATCTCTTACTGGTAAGGTACTTCCGGATTTCAGAGAAAAAGAATCAATATTGCCAATTTGGTTTGTTTATATTTGATTTATTTTCATCTAATTAATTAGTAACATACTTCTCTCAAATTTGTAGTTCTGTAAATCCATCACTAACTTTGGATTTTGAAGTCTTCTCACTAAAGTAGATCTTTGATTTAGTCACAAGACATCAGGCATATTACTCAGGTACGCCAGATGGAATAAGTCCCTCTATTGCAGTAGTGTGAATTTAGCATTCCTCCCCTTTTCACATATCCTTAAACTTCACAGCAAATTTTACCGGTATGTTCAAGATGTTTAAAAAGTGATTTCTAATTAACTTGAAGTTTTGGCACAGTTAAGTTAAATATACAGACATTTCAAAATTTTTATTGAACAGACAACTAATATATACTTTTGACTTACCTAATTCTTATTTCAAAAAAAATTCCTTTTGGTTATTCACTTTGATATGCATTGCTCAATTTTAACTAGTAAAAGATACCTGTTTACCAGCAATGTATGAGAGTATTCTTCTTTTGCAACATTTCAAAAAAAGCTCGAAAAGTGTAATATACTGTTTTTGGGTGAAGGATACTATAAATGTCTGTTAGGTTCAGTTGCTTTATAGCGCTGTTTAAGTCTACTTTCTTTGATATTTTGCCTAGTTCTACACATTATTCAAATTAGATTATTAAAGTTTTTAACCATTATTGTTGAAGACTATTCCTCTCTTCATTTCTGTCAGTTTTATTTAGTTCATATATTTGTTTCAGATATTTGAGAACTCTCAAAGTATATGTTATATTAATCTTCTTACTTAACTATGTTAATTTATCTTTATTTGTTCCTGTGGATTTCAGTGGTCACCTAGTATAATAGCATTAGTCCAATACAGATTTTCTCCCAATTCTTTTTTTGTGCTGTTATTGTCAAATATCACATAGTAGCATTTTATAGGCTTCATAATACAACTGTAATAATTGTTTCTACAATTTTTTTGATCAGGAAGGTAAGAAAGGAGAAGACATTGGCATTAGTGCCTTTTATGATTACATAATCACCTTCACTGATATACTTCTTTTAAATGAATTTGAACTACTGTATGTAAACATTTGCTTTTAGTCTGAAGCATTACTTTGGTATTTCTTATAATGCATAGCTACTATCAATTACATTTTCTTAGTTTTTGTTTATCTGAGGATGAATATTTTGCCTTAATTTTTAAAGGATTAGGGCCGGGCACGGTGGCTCAAACCTGTAATCCCAGCACTTTGGGATGCCAAGGTGGGTGGATCATGAGGTCAAGAGATCGAGACCATCCTGGTCAACATGGTGAAACCCCGTCTCTACTAAAAATACAAAAAAAAAAATTAGCTGGGCATGGTGGTGTTTGCCTGTAATGCTAGCTACTCAGGAAGCTGAGGCAGGAGAATTGCCTGAACCCAGGAGGTGGAGGTTGCGGTGAGCCAAGATCGCACCAGTGCACTCCAGCCTGGTGAACAAGAGCGAAACTCCGTCTCAAGAAAAAAAATAGATTCTTTCAGCCTATCCTTTTGCATCAACTCAGCAGGTTTCACGGAGGGATGCCATCATAAATAACACCACCAAGCTTGTTACTGACTGGAGTAGCTAATATTTAAGTTTGCATGGAGCCCACTATTCAAAATGTACATGGGTTAACTCATTTAATGTTCTTAATAACCTATAAACTAAGTTGATTTTATAATCAAATTTTTAAAGAAAGTGAAAGTGAGGCTCAAAGCACTGAAGTTGCTTATTTGCATTACACAGCTGAGAAGTAAATGTTGAGTCTAAAGCCAGCTAATCTGTTTTCAGAGCCCTTGGTTTGAGCTATTATCTTGATAGGAATTATATATTAAGCATATTCTTCCCTTCTCCTGAAGACAATTGCTTTCAATTTTCTTTAGTATCCCTTCATAAAATTTTTTATTACTTAAAAGGTTTGTGGAAAAAATGTTAAGTACTTAAAATCTAAATTATGAACTATAAGTACCATTTGTAGATCTACATCTTTATAATTGGTTCAAATTATCTGATGAATCTTCCTTGTTTTTACCTTATTTATGATAATTTTCTAGAACTAACAGTACTTTTTCTTTATGAAAGTAAATTTTTATAGCTTTATGAGAATGTAACCAGGATGAAGACTTCTGAGTTATAAAAACTGAAGGGAAAACAAATGAAAATAACACATGGTCTTTCCAGCCACCAGGAGAGGGTTGGGTAAGGGAGAGAGGAATGCAATCACTTCATTAATTGAAAAGGTGTCCTCACACATTTCCAGGCACTTTCTGCTTTGTTGGAAATCACTGGTCTTTAACCCTTGCCATATTGCTATTCTGAAATCATATATTGTATTATAAAGTAGAAGGTATAGACTTGCGTATCCTGCACCCATATTTGCCCTTTTCCATAGGTTTAACATCAATGTAAAGTGTCCATATTATTACATGATCTTATACATAGAATTTAATTATACAAGTGCAGTAAATGATATGTATATTTGATCTTTCAATCATAACTTTTGTAAATGACTCAATTCTCAGGGCTGTTGGGAATGATCCAGTGGCCACATTATTATATGTTTTTCCCCCCATAGTTGTTTGCACAGAGTTGTGGTATGTTTGAACATGTGTTGGGGAATTCCAGACAAATTTCGCCCTCTCAGTAAGGATTTTATGGTCCTGATGACTGACACCAAGTGTAAGTTCCAGAAAAGAACATGAAACTTGGGTCAAGTCACTCAATTTGTTTATAGCCCTAGCAACATTGTGAGGTTTATGGTGGGTAGGTAAAATTGCTGAGTGAAGCATGACCCTTGGTAGAAATTTAAAAGAAAGCACAGGTTTTCTCAAGATAACTATATTAGAACATTATGGAGCCTTAGAACCACCAGTTGCCATATTCAACAAAGCACAGAGCAGCCTACCTGACAAGGAAAACAACAGGCAGATAAGTAGAATACAAACTGGTGGAGAGGTATACAGAGATTTCCAAAATCTAACTCCTAGATTCAATCTTGACTATGCTTTGTATATCTCTACTAATTCCCTAGCTCTTATAAGCAATCAATTCATTTTTGTTTGGTTTAAGCAAATTTGAGAAGTTACTGTCCCATCATATGAATGTAATTCAAATTATTAGAGAGAGTGCTTGACACTTTAAGAGGTCTTAGATAGATAGGACAGAGATAGGTTGAACTAAGGCATCTTCTGATGACTGAAACTGAAAGCAAGTCAGTCAATGTAGAAAAGGTTACTGCCAACTTGGAACTGTTTTCGAAAATGAGATGATGATTTTCTTTTCCCATGACCCAATTATTCAATCAATCACTGAAATCCAGGAGTTAGAAAGGGTTCTTTCTTCCTTAAGACAGATAAGGAAGAGGTAGTTAGAAAATTTGAAAAACATTTTACTCTAAGTATCAAATGATGGTAATGTGTGCAGTTAAAATATCATCATTATGTTCTCTATATTGTTCTTGTAATACCAAAGGGTGCATAGCTACATAGAAAGGGAATTCCAGTAATAATAATATTTTTCTGATATGGAATTTTTAATATTTCCCAGAAGTATTTGAATGATTTAATTAGAAAAGGGTAGGTGAAGAGATAGATGCATTCTGCCCTACAGCTGTCACCTGGTATCTGTAAATAAAGAATTGCAAGATACTCTTTCTTTATACAAGCTACAGTCAGTGAAATTCTATTTTATCACTAAAAAATGAATACAAATATGTTAACAACACAATGCAATTCTTGTAGTATGGGTGCCCTTATAATCAGTTTGAATTATCTGATAGATCTTCCTAAATGAAGGTGAAAATAAACTGGTTATTCTAGCAACATTACATGTAAGAAATAAGAATGTGCATACCTACATATATTTCAATAGTGTCAATGCTGAAGCAAATAAATTGATGTATTTGGAAAATATGATTATGTACTTCTTACCCTGCAGACAAAGTGAACAAACATTGCTGAATTTGGCCACACTTTTCTTTAGCCCACATCATGTTGACTTATATTTTGTCGTTAACTCAAAATATTCCAAATTAGTTTTCTGTTATTCTGCTCATGTTGAAACGTTAAAGTTTCAGCAAAACTGGGCTTTCACTTCTACAGTATCTGCCTAGCAGAAATTAAGCAGTTAATAATAATTAGTTAATAATAACATTAGAAAGGATATAATCTCAGGACTGTCAGCACCTCAGCTGAGCTGCAAATAAGAGAAAGTGCATGCTAAGTTGCTGAGTTGCCAGGTGTCAGAGGGACTGAGTAAAGCAACAAGCCAAAAATGAAAGGGTTAACCTTCTTAATCCCTTACTGCGGTGGTATGAGCCAGCGGCTAAATTCTGAGAATATGCTGGCTCTACCTGTGCCATTTTCCCTGATAGAAAGATGTGTCGGTCAAGGGTCAGCACAGATCTTGGGGTCATCTCACCATCGAGGAAGCCCCCAAAACAAAATACTCCAGCAGTTTTCAGGACCGTAGGGTTGTTGTGAGGGCTTGGAGGAGATCTTGAGAGGCAACTCTGTACAAGGCCTCAGAGAAAGTGACCTAGGAATGCAGGCTCAGGGACTAGAACACAAATATGTGAAAGAGCAGGACAGGCCAGAGGGGCCTGATTCTTTGACAGCAGCTCCTTTTAGAGACGGTGATGTCCTGGATGTCCACAGAGAGTCTAATATGGGCATGGCAGTTTGTCCACTTGAGGCCTTCCATGTAAAGCCTTTGTCAGGTCTATGGGCAAGCCAGAAATTTACACTTAGATTTTTAGCCAGGAGCTGGATTCCTCAAGACACTGGTCTGTAAGTATATTTTTGGAAGGTATAAATAATCATAATTTGCAGTAGGATAGTTCCTGACACTTAGCAGAGTTACCTAATGGATATTTCTTACAAAAAATGTATTTTTAATGAAACATTTAATTTTTTTTGGTGCATGTGTAACTTAAAGAACATCGACCCAGGAGTATGTTTATGGCAAAATATAGTAAGAGAGTAAAAACTGGGAATTAGTTTTTAGGTTTGCCATGAGAGAATGCTGTTATTCCCTTTGCAATTTAATTAAATAATAGGTATAGTTTATACAAGCTACAATTTTTTAACTCTATGATTAACAGTTGTTCTTTCTTAGTTATGAATACCAAGTTAGAGCTAAATCAGTATATTTGGATGCTTAAGAAGTAGTTTTAATATTAACAAGTACTATTCAATCTTAATTCAGTGCCAAAAAATCACCAGGAACAGAAGAACAAAATAACAAAATCTCTTCTACAGTTTAGTACTGGATAACATAAAACTAACTTATTTGATATTTTCCAGACCTTTCTTTTATTCAAATTTTCATCTTTCTTTTGTTAAACCACTGACTCTGTAGACATTGTCTACTTTAATCATTTGTGTTGATTGCCCTGTTATTAAGAGTTTATTATTTTATGACTCCAGTTCCTAGAAATGGGAAATGGCACACAAAAAGGAGAAAATTGAGCAGAATATGGGCGGAGTTAAGAGAAAGCAACAGAAGATTATGCAATACTCTATGGCTAGCTGTAGCCAGGGACCACTAGTGAAGTTAAGAGGAGGGAGTAAAAGTAGAAAACTTCTGTAAATACACAGAGAGCAGGGGCTACCTGATAGGAACTGCAGTATTTACTAGAGTGATTCAGCCTAATGTTTGCTACCTGTCAAAGAGAGGCCTGAAGAAAAAAAATGCCTTGACCTCCCTGGTATTCTCCACTCTCCTCAGTCCCTAATATCTTAGTGATGCCCCCTTCTTTCACCATTTGGCCATCGAAGAAGGTCTGGGAAAATATTTTTTGAATAGCATAACAACTGTAATTGTACCTTCTGTAACTGAGCATGGAGCCCACATTGACATCCATAGATCTCTCTTACAACTCCTTGCATGTTCATTTACATTTTCAGTACTTCAAAGGGGTGGATAATTTTCTGTTAAGACAAACAAATGCTTTGTTCTTTCAGGATCTGAGTCTGTGGGGCTACTGTATTCAGGAGGTTAAAGCAGCTTTATACTGATAAGTACTGTGCATGGATAACTAAGAGACTCCCTAATGAATTCACCGGGGTCCACACAAACACCTTTCACTCCCATTGAGTAACAATACTAAATTTTCCCTTGATACTCAGAATAAAACAGTTTTTTAGTACAGTGTCTCCCTCCCTTGTTTGTTGCTTTATCAGCATTAAAAGACCAAAATGGCCAGAAGTAATTTCAACTTTCATATTTATGAAATCATTTGTGTGTCTCTTGGTGGAAACATTTCTCTCTTGGGATCTATGATCTCCAAACACACTAAACTCAGGATTATGAGCAAAGGAAATAAAATCTCTTCTGTAGTCATTGCATACAATTATGGGAGGGATGTCTCACAACTTTACCAAGGTCCTGAGTGTTTTGTTACTGGCTATGGGGATAAAGCCTTATATTTTAGCTGCTGGTTTTAGGTATACAGCACCTACTGCAGAAATTCACTTCAATTTCTTAAAGTGCTATTTCCCATGATTGAGTATTCAACAATTTTATGGAACCAACTAATTCTGGGAGATGGAACAAATGATATACTAGTGATTTCATGAAATTTGTTCTTCTGCAAGTTCTCAACTAATGGTGCTGGCCAGAGAAAACATATTTATTCCTGGAATATGAATCTGACCTAGAAGAGAGAAATTGTTCCGCTCTCCATAATGAAAAGTATGGGGTTTAATACACTGGCTACCTACTAACAGTTTCTTCTTATGCCATACTAGGGGTCCGGGTTAACCTCTGGTATTGGCACATAGCCCGTTCAGTAGTGAAATTAGCCAGATTATCCTTGATTCTTTTTTTATTTTTAATTTTGAAGACTTCATATTTTTAGAACAGTTTTAGGCTCACAGTAATCATGCAAAAGGAACAGAGCCAATCCATTAGACCCTCCACAAATGCATAGCTTCACTCATTATCAACTTCCCCATCAGATTATATATTTGTTACAATGGATAAACCTACATTGACACATCTTTTTTTCTCCAGAACCTATATTTTATAATGGGGTTCACTCTTGGCGTTGTATATTTTATGAGTTTAGACAAATGTATAATGACATGTATCTATCATTACAGCATACAAATTGTTTTCACTACTTTAAAAATTCTTGTGCTTCTCCTCTTTATCCTTCTTTTCCACCTAATATCTGAAAACCACGGTTTTGTTTCTTGAGTTCTGCCTTTTCTAAATGTCTATATTTAAAATTATATAGCATATACCCTTTCAGATTGGCTTCTTTCACTTATTAATATGCATTTCAGGATCCTCGCTGTCTTATCATGGCTTGATAGCTTATTACTTTTTACTGCTATATAGTATTATATTGCCTAGACCTATACAGTTTATTTTTCCATTCACCTACTGAAGAACATCTTAGTTGCTTCTGCATTTTCACTGGTGCATGTGCGGGGTTTTGTGTGGCCATAAAATTTCAACCATTTTGGTTAAATACTAAGAAGCTGAATTGTTGAATCACACGGTTAGTGCATTTTTAGTTTTGTAAGAAGCTACCAAACTGCTTTAAAATGTGACTATACCACTATGCATTCTCACCAGCAAAAATTGAGAGTTTTTGTTGGTTTACATTCTCACTAGCATTTGGTGTTGTCAATGTTCTGGATCTGGGCCAGAAATAAGATACTATTACATAAAAGTGTTCATGGTTCATACCAATAGGTATGTAATAGCATTTCACTGTCACTTTAATTTTAATTTTTCTGATGGCTTAGGATATGAAGCATCTTTCTATTTGCTAATTTACAATTGCTATATCTTTTCAATGAGATAAAATTTACTGTTTTGAGTGGATCCTTAGCCTCATTCTCTGACACCATGAACACACTGTGCATGAACTCATTAAGCAAGCACAGAGATGGCTAGATAGAGCTTCTGACTGACATCTGAAGGGGTGTGTTCAACTGATTATTTTGTGCCTCTTTGGAGTGATAGCTTCTAGAGAGCACTTGAGAACTATATAAATATCTTCACACTCTTACCTACTCTTTCCACTCTCACTAATTTTTCATTCTTTTATCTTTCTGAGCCCCAGTTTCCCGGTCAACCAGGTATACATGGCCCATAAATCCATAGAACTGAAGCTCAGTCTCCTGTTCTCGTTACTCACGTTTGCGCATGCTGGCACGTGTGTGCACACACACACACACACACAGGCACACAAAAATCCATATACACCACCTGTCCACTAAGAAAATTTACCCTCGATAAAAGATCTAACCACAATATACAAATTCTGATGGGGTATAGATCAATTAATAATTAAAGTGAACTTTATTGTCTTAAATAACTACTTTATCAAGAATAAAAACATAATAAACTAGCATCCAACATAAAAAAAACTTCAAAAACAGCAAAAGAAACACAAAGGGGAAATAATAAGTAGAAAACTCAATAAAGTATAATTATTGGAAATGTTTGCAAATGATACATTGGCTGTCTATAAGATGAAAGTGAATCCAATTAATAAACTATAGATTCAATGGGATGAAAAGCTAATTACACTTGGTAAAAAATAAATACACATGAGTATACAAGTAAACTTGAACACACACAAAATATTCTCAGAAGGCAACAAAGTTCTTTTATATGCCAACAATTTAGTATGCTGTATTAAATGCATGACTTTGACATTAGAAAGCCTGGATTCATTCTTAGAACTGCCACTTTGTTATTTCATTATAAAGAAAAATAATTTAAACTTAATGCAAATTCTTCAAATAATTAAGCTCAATTTATTTCTTCAATATTGTAAAAGAAAAAGAAACCAGAAAATAATTTAAATAATTTTTACGTGGAAATAATTAAAATTAGATTTAAAATTTAAAATTAGGGAATATGTAGAGCCCTAAGGTGATCCATAACACGAAATCAGATGGATCTAGGTACTGAAAAAATAGTGGAAATATACATCAAGGCTAATTTGTGTAGAATTTATATTTTCTGTACATTTGAAATTTTCCTCAATTAATCTGAGATGCTTTAATCAAAGACATAGCAGAATATGTGAAGACACCTAAAAGAAATCTGCTAGTTGTACGCAAAAATTGTCATGTGGAATAAACTTATTAGATAAGATGCCTGTATTTATTAACAAAAACCCAAAATGAAAGCCTCAAACTTTATATTCAAGAATTTTAAAAAGACAAAAGAGCCTAATATATATGTACAAAGATTTGTTTATACACAACTTAAAGTTTCCCCTTTAGAGTATTATATAGTTTATATAGTATACATTTTGGAGGAATATGAAAGTCCAACTAGAGCTAATTTTTAATTTGGATATTTACAAACATAAACATACACTAGAATACTAAGAATACATTGCAAACAATGGTACGAAACAAGTAATATGATCTACTGAAAGGTTGATACTGTAGTATTACATGAAAACCAATCTATAATATGAACATAATATTATAAACATATATTCTCTCTGTGGATGTACATGTGCTAGAGTAGGTAGAAAGAAATCTACCACATTTTGTTAATTTTTTTATAGTGAGGATGCTATTGTTAATAGCATTACTATCATTTTACAGATATACATTTTCATCATTGTATAAAATATTTTATGGCAAATTAACTGAATAGTGGCAAAACAACTTTGGTTATGCCAACCAATAAAATGTTTGATGCGATGGATGTCCATATCACGACTGGAGAATGTACACAACATATGCATGGCAATTTATTACTGAAAAAGCATTAGATTTCCAATAGGAAGAACAGCAACATAGGTGACAAATGAATTTTTTTAAATTAAATAACAGGCATTGAAGACAGATAGCAGGTTTTGCCTAAGCATTGCTCCTACCTTATACCTCGAAGGAAAGTGGGACATTTGCTCAGTAACTGGACTGAGCTACAATATAATATAGATTATACAAAGTAGTAGAAGTATAAACTAGAAAGGAACTTCTGTAACCAACAAAAAAGACTGCATGGTTTTCTAAACAAGAAATATGAAACTTCATGTATAAACTAATCCTTCTGTAAATTGAAATCTAACCTTGTAAAAGGAGGTAAACTGAAGGAAGCAGTATTATTTGAAAATGTAGACTTTGTGGATAAATGAAGCCTAGAAAGATTAACACACACTAACAGCAAAAATGAGTGTGTTCTCATTGAGCATCCCATCTCATTGAGCACAATCCCAAACATAGTATACTAACTTGTTCATTCTTCACAATTACTCTAATAGTTAAGTGCTATTTTCCCTCTAATTACACAATGGAGAAAAAGGAGGCACAAATAAGAAATTTTCTCATATTTTCACAGGTAATAAATGTAAAACCAGTATTTCAACCTACTCTATCTGACTCCAGAGTCCATGTTTCTATAGTGCTTTTTTATGTAAGTACATATTTTTGCAATAAATTGAAATGTATGAACTCATTAAGAATATAAAATCATATTTATTAACATAGACACAATATATCTTTTACAGCTCATAATTGTGTAATTTGGATTTGATTTGAAATCTCCTTATGTGAAAATCAAAAGGGACCCAGAATATTTCTGTGTAAAATCCAGTCATTAAAATTTACACCATGTCATTTTTACTTTTGTCTTTTCTTTCCCTAAGTGGAAGTTAAATAAGAGTGAACTTTAAGTTTTACTTTCCAATTAAACAAAGACAAATGCCAACTCTGAAAGAAGAACACTGCTGAAAATGTTTTAAAATCTTTTTCAATGGGACATTTCAGGGCTCCTGCTAAAATAT
>JAPYYA010004736.1:0-11489 GCA_028533165.1 Leontopithecus rosalia | reverse complement strand
CGTGTCTCCTCCACTGGGAATCTTCTGCTCCTGAGCGACCAGAATTTGTCTGAAAGTGTGGCGTCCTCTAGTTCTGTGAGCTTTAACTGCGAGCTGCAATCCCGAGATGTTAGCGATCGGCCATCTTGGATCGTTCTCCATAATTGAGCAATTTTCTAACCATATTGAAAGTGTATCACTGTTCAATATGATAGCCTCTAGCCACATGCCCAACGACTGTCACATACGCCCAACAAAAGCTTGTACATCAGAATCAAGCCCTACATCAGAATTAAGCATTCCACAAAAAGCCAAAAATTAATTTAATTTAGAAATAAAAACACAAAAAAGAAAAAAATAATCAAAAAAATTTTTTAATTAATTTAATTTAAACTAAAAAAGCTTTAAGTTTCAAGATAGCTCAAAGTGATTACAATCTTCAACAAGTCAATAAAAGCAGCCAAAAAAAAATCAATTGCTATATCCACATCTCTACTGGACAAAATGTGTTCTAATGTTATCTTTTTAATAATACAATTGAATTTTGGATGACATACTTACATTTTTAACGACTCCCTCCCAAGGTGAATGGTGAATGGTCAGTCTTTGTGAGGCCCTGCTTTGATGGGAAGGGAGTGGGGAGGCATGAAGCATAAAACCTGATGCTAAAGTTCAAATTGCATATCAGTGTTAAAATGCATATCATAATATACACACTGATCATTGAGCAATTTTCTAAACAGATCTGCACTGTTCAATATAATAGCCACTAGCCATATGGGGACATAAGCACTTGTATGTGACTATTACAAATACAGATGTGTTTTAAGTGCTAAATACACAACAGATTTGGAAAAAACAGTATAGACAGAACAACCTTCAGTTTCAAGGGCCCTGTGCTGGAGTTTATCTTAGTCTAGCTGTGTAATAATCACTCAGACAGCTAGTTAGAAATATATTCTTGGATACTAGCTCCATAACTTTTAATTCTCCGAGTTTGAAATGGGACTTTGAATTCTTTGAAAATTTCCCAGGCAAAACTCTGTGTAGCTATGTTTAGAAAACAAGTGTCCTCATCAACAAAGCTCTTACCCACAAACCAACCTCAAAGTCAACTAGAGAGGAAAGGGCCCAAAGGCAAAGGAAAGAACCACTTTTAAAATCCAAATTAAACAGAAATAAGACACTATTATACACCCACCAGATTGCCAAAATGTTTAAGTCTCACAATACCAAGACAGACTATGATGTAGAGCAATGAGATTTCTCACACATGGCCAAAACCTCAGTATTTTCTTACAGGATTGAAAATAGTCCTATCCATTTCTTTTTAATTATACATGCAGAAACACATTTTATTTTCAGATTGATAATTTGCTTTCATAGTTTTTAATCTTCAACTGTCAGAATTTTTTGGTGTAATTTTCATCTATTTTCTTAGCACAGATCTTTAAACTCTTATTTAACATGTTTTAGAAGTAAACCAAATACTATGGCAAAAGCTGAAAAGGGAAAGCTTCTAGCATTATCAATTTGAAGTTTATTTAATGGCTGAGTTAAGCAACTGACATTCAGGTATAGGACAAACTCCTTAGTTTTATGCAGGAAATGGGGGTACATGGCTAACTCTCCCGAGCAACATTAGAGTAAATAAATACCTGACTACTTGATAGCAACACTTTTGAGGTTCTTTCTGCTCCATCCCACTCTGAATTTCACAATTAACAGAGATATTGTCCTCAGAATCTATTCCAATACTTTTCCAATTTTTTTTTTATATTGCTAACATAAAAGTATCATAACTGCAGTTATTTTGTATGGTGCCAACTTATCTACATTAGAATTTTGTTTTCATATGGTGTCAACCTACCCAGAATTGCTTTCCCTATATGGTTCTGGGACAAATTGGGCCATGGAGAAGTTTGTGCAAGATTTGCAAAAAAGAAGATAAGTAGCACTCATTAAAAACTGAATCATGATACATGCCACTGAAATTTACACACAGTGTCTGATCTGCTACATCACCCGACCGGGGAGGAAGAGCAGTCTGGCTTGGAGTTCTTCAGGGTCCTTCTTGCACTCCATCTTCTTCTCTGAGCCCTAAACTAGGCATGTGTGTGGTATAGGGATGAAGGACACCAGCTTCTTCACCAAAACATTACATCAAGATTGGACGCAGATATGGGTTTTATCATGTCCTTCGAAGTTCCAGTTTGTTCTCACTCTCCTTTGCTTCATGTCCCACTTTTCTTGCCAGTGCTCTCTGTGCTGACTTACAAAACTTCATGGCCACCATCACATACAAGAGCTTATTATACACTTATCACCTTCCACAATATGCACTTTTTAGTCTCTTTAATAAATTCCTTTTTCCACAGAACTCCAAGTGGCTCTGCTTCCCTGATCAAACATTCAACAGTGCAAAAACAGACTGAATTCTAAGCCAGTGAGTCTCTTTCAGTTGATAACTGGGGGAGGAGCACAAAGTGTTCATTCTTCTCTCCATGACTTTGCAGCATATGCTGACATGTGTAGTTTTGCAGGGCTGGAGATGCCTCCGGAAACTTAAAATTATGGCGGAAGAGGAAGCAAACAGATCCTTCACAACGACGCAGCAGCAAGGAGAAGCCATTTTTTTTTTTGAGATTTCCAAGGCCGTTTTATTAGAGGAAGTTCCCCTTTACAGCATAAGACTTCACAAATGTGTTGACAACAATCAGATTCATTTCTAAAAACTATGGAGAAAAAAGGGAAAAATGAAACAGATGTGCTTTTTATATATAGTGAACATAAATTAAAGGAATTTATAAAAGTCACCTTTTTTACAGAACAAATGCAGACTGAATTATAAATGCACCTCCAGGTTGCATTTGAAGCAAGAGAAGACTATGATAGAAGTAGGCGGTGATATTCATGGACAATTATTTGACCTAATGAAGTTATTTGAAGTTGGAGGATCACCTATGAAGTTGTTTGAGTTGCTTTAGTTTCATTTTCCAATAATAAAGAAATAAAATTTGTTCTTGAGTTTTAATCCACCCGAGCCACAGTAGGACTCTAATTATTGGGCTTTCTTCCCCTGGTTGCTCCTGTGCACAGCATGTGAGTGGGCTGAGCTTATAGATTCCATTTGCCCATCAGGGCATATGATATATTTTCGGGGTAGCATTCCCTCATTAATTCAGTCTAGACCTCGGGCTTCTTCAAAACTTCGGATCTTGTGCTGAAGCGAGAACCCTGATGGCTTCCCGGGCCTCTTACTGTGGCCGTCTTGATAGTCTGCTTTCCTCCTGAGAGGACACCCAGAGCGAGCATGTCTGTGAATGTCAGGCCCTTCAGAGTCAGCACACTCTCACTTTCTTCCCAAAGAATTGAAAAGACCCGTGCCATCTTCCCAATGGCTCTGATCTTGTTCCTGATGATCTCCTTCCGAATTGTAGTGCTTCCTTCTGCTTCATCATCAGAAATCAGTTCATCATCAGAGGATATGTTGAGCACATTTACCAGCATCTCTGTAACTTTTTCCCCAACAAAAGGCAAAGACCATGTGAAAAATCCGTAAAGTTTGGAAGCCAGTAGGGGTGTGGAGAACAGTTAAACTGTCTGATATTCATGACATTGTTTTCATCTTTCAACACAGCAGTTTTACTGTTACAGACATGTAGGTAATTGGGGGCAGATAAAATTGTAATAAGTGATGGAAAGCCTGTTGCTTGGCTCTTCCTGTACATTAGATTCCCAGCATCTTGGGCTTCATGGGCTCTGATAATTGACAATAAATTGTTGTTCTGCAAAAATTCAGAAACTGCAGGGTAACTGTAGAAATAAGAGCACCCTTGGACAGTGTTGTGGGTATAGTGCTCCAAGATCTTCTCACTGCCATAATCCTGGATCAGGGATCAGACCAAAGCAGGTCACACACACGCCCAAAGGCAGGAGGTTCTGTAAACCTGTCTAATTTCCTAATGTCATCTAAAGAAGCAATTTCAGGTGACATTCCTCCATGTACACACAGCAACTGCTGGTTTAAGAGGGCAGCAAGAGGAAGACAGTCAAATGTCTGTGAAGAGTGTCATCATACACCTGTTCAGAATATTTGATTCAACATTCCTGTTTGAAGGTGAAATAGTCTGTAAGATGCCTGCATTCATGATTTCCCCAAAGCAGAAACAATGTTTTGGGATGATTAATCTTTAAACTCCATAAATACAGCACACACTCTATACTGAAATAGCCTCTGTCCCCATAGTCACCCAGAAAAAGGTAGCATGTGTTACTAGGTGATCCTCCAACTTCAAATAACTTCATTAGGTCAAATAATTGTCCATGAATATCACCACTTACTTCTATCATAGACTTCTCTTGCCTCAGGATGGCAGCCCCATCATTATTTTTAAGGCTACCTCCTCATTGTGGTGTCATTGGGATTGCCCAATAAACATTGCCCTGGATGTAGTCTGAGTCCCATTAACTCATCTGTTATCCTGCTAGCTGTAAAAAATGTAACTTAACATTAAACACTGTAATCTTAAAAAAAAGAAAAGAAAAAGGGGGGGTTGGTCGTGCACCTTCCTGCGGCTAAGATGGCGACCGAGCACCCGGAGCCTTCCAAAGCGGAATTGCAGCTGCCGCCGCCGCCACCACCACCTCCAGGCCATTACGGTGCCTGGGCTGCCCAGGAGCTTCAGGCCAAGTTGGCAGAGATCAGAGCTCCGATCCAGGGTAGTCGCGAGGAGCTGGTGGAGCAGCTGCAGATCTACACCCACCAGACTGGCATCGTGCTGAATCAGCCCGTTTTGAGAGGAGAAGATGGGGACAAAGCTGCTCAACTTCCCATGTCAGCACAACTCCCTGGAATTCCTATGCCACCACCACCTATGGGACTCCCCACTCTGTAGCCTCTTCCGCCACCCCCACCACCTCCACCAGGCCTTGGCCTTGGCTTTCCTATGGCCCACCCACCAAATTTGGGGCCCCAGCCTCCTCTCCGTGTGGGTGAGCCGGAGCTCGTGTCAGAAGAGGAGAGGCTGAAGCTGGCTCAGCCG
This sequence comes from Leontopithecus rosalia, assembly GCA_028533165.1. Classification (NCBI taxonomy): domain Eukaryota; kingdom Metazoa; phylum Chordata; class Mammalia; order Primates; family Cebidae; genus Leontopithecus; species Leontopithecus rosalia. Next base: position 6,465 of record JAPYYA010004736.1, on the reverse strand, counting down.
CAGGCGGCATTGCTGATGCAGCAGGAGGAGCGTGCCAAGCAGCAGGGAGATCATTCACTGAAGGAACATGAGCTCTTGGAGCAGCAGAAGCGGGCAGCTGTGTTACTAGAGCAGGAACGACAGCAGGAGATTGCCAAGATGGGCACCCCAGTCCCTTGGCCCCAAGACATGGGCCAAATTGGCATGCGCACTCCTCTGGGTCCTCAAGTAATGGCTCCAGTGGGCCCCACTCCTACAGTTTTGCCCATGGGAGCCTCTGTTCCCCGGCCTCGTGGTTCCCCCACCGCCCCCTGGAGATGAAAAGAGAGATGGATGACCCCTCTGTGGGCCCAAGATCCCCAGGCTTTGGAGAAGATTCTACAGCTGAAGGAAAGCCGCCAGGAAGAGATGAACTCTCAGCAGAAAGAAGAGGAAATGGAAACAGATGCTTGCTCGTCCCCGGGCCAGTCAGCATCAGAGACTGAGGAGGACATGAAGTATTGGATGCGAGATTGAAATAATCACCAAGACAAAAGTATGCCAAATTGTAGGGTCTTTATTGCCAGCGGCCACAGAGGACTTATGTCTCTCCAACCTGTCGCCCCAAGCTCAGGGAGAGTGGGGGTTTTTAAGCTGAAAAACCACATCCTGGGTTTTTTGGGTGAGGGGATGCAGGGCAAGCATCTTTTCTTTCTTTTTTTTTTTTAATTAAAGACATACAGTCTTCCTTTGTTGTCCAGGCTGATCTTCAACTCCAGGTCTCAAGCAATCCTCCTGCCTTGGCCTCCCAAAGGCACTGTTGTTGGGAGTGTAGATCAGTTCAACCACCGTGGAAGACAGTGTGGCAATTCCTCAAGGACCTTGTGGTTTCAGCGTGCACCCTGCTCTGTCCTGAAATCTGGAACTCATTACCTCATCACCAAGAAACTCAAGCATCTTTTCAATACTTGCTGATAAGCAGAAGTAATTTTGGCAGCTACTGATAAGCAAAGGCTGGTCATTTTAGAGCAAGCTAGCAGGTTTTATTTACAGAAGCCAAGAACAGCAATTATTGCTAGGAGAGTGGGGCAGCCATTAGAACTTATTTTGGAAAACCATTTTGTCTTGTATAAAATGGCATTGTTCAGGCTCTAACTCTAGGCCAGCTATAGCACATTCCCCCCTGTTCTTTAAAAAGCATTAAATCTTTAATAGGTTTCCTCTTCTTGACACTGGGGCCCATAGTTGGACCTCAGAACCATTAGCTTGATCGAGTCTATTCTGTTTTGGATAAATCTGAGGAGCATGTTTAAAAGGCATGGTCCGAATATTAACCCTAAGACCATTAGCACCAAGGGTCCTGCTAATGCAGTGAGTAGGGATGTTAGCCAGGGGGACCAAGTGAACAGTTTCTGGTACCAATTTTCTGAGGTTTCTCTAAGATGCTTTCTTGTTTCTACGTTTTGTCTAACCATTGCAAGGCTGTCTCGGATGATTCCAGAATTGTCTGCATAAAAGCAACATTGTTCTCCGAGAGCCATGCACAGTCCTCTTTCCTTTAAAAATAATAGGTCTAACCCCCTTCTATTTTGTAATACCATTTCAGCTAATGAGTCTACTTGTTCAGCTAATTTAGTGATGGAATTCTCCAGATGGGTAATATCTGCATCTATTTGGTGTGAAAGAGATTTAAAATTTTGGTCCCCAGTGACTAAGGCAGATATTCCCTTACCTGTGGACCCCACTATTCCAAGTCCCACCAACAGGGGTATAATTATGGGGGCCCATTTCCAATGTCTGTCAGTATCAGGTGCTATGAGAATTTTTCCCTGGGGCCCGCTATACACATTTACCTGGGCAATATATATACAGGGATACACAGAGTGGGGCTGGAGGAGTTGTTGAACTGGTAGGTGAAAATGCAGTCCATGAGGCCAAAAGTGCAGGTGAACCAAAAAGAATCAGGTGCAATGTAGTAAAAACCTGTCCAGAATGTAGTAAAAACCTGTCCAGTTATTACTCAAAATGAGGGTGTCTTTCAAAAACGTCAGTATGGGGAGCGGGTGAGATCATAGTTATGAAAATGAAAACATTTACCTTCTCCCTCTAGGTCCCCTAGGGTTATGTGGAACTGCCTCTCAAGTACATGAGGTACGGGAGGGGGCTATATTGGGTTGGGCTGCTAGGCCTATGTAAAATGTTGGCTGTGGGTTCAAGCATAGTGAGCAATCTTTAGCTAGGCCGGGGTGTGTCTGGTTAAACAGATGGTGTGTGGAGGACAACAAGTTCAGAAGGTTCAAACCTTCTGTGTCTGGGAGGGGCTCCTGTGAACAGTTTAGGGGTGGGGGTGTTCGAGTTAGGATTTGGCACCAAGTTGGGGGTGGGAGTGGCAGAGTTAAGAGTGGGGGCTATTCAGACCTTGGGGATGAAGTTTGGGGGCCTCAGGACCTCGGCTATGGGTCCCACCGGGCGATCAGTTCTGGGCACTGGTATACGCTGGATTGTGAAGAGATTCCCATAGTCAAATCCAGGCAAGTAGAGACTTAGCCCCACATCCGTCCGGTAGCCCACTGCCCATCTGGGCATAGAACTGTTATTTTGAGTGGATTACAAGAGCTGCTGGAGCAAGGGCTTGGGGGTGGTTTTTGAGTGAGTGAAATGAAAGAGTCCCTATTTACAATATATCTTGATATAGTGGAAACAGACTCACAACCCCAATGGGGGCAGAAGTACCCCTCCAGGTTACCGCAGTTCCACCTCTTGTCTGGGGTTGATCCTGGGCATAAGTATAATCCTGTGGTTTGTAAGGCTAGTTCATGGGTCTGAGTCCCACAACCTACTATGGTCCCTGACATACCTGCTGATAAAAGGAAATTTTTGTTACCCTCCATTAGGGTGCAGAGGTCCAGGGAGAAGGTTATGGGTTGCCAGGGGATGTACTCCTGGGTGTTATTAAGGAGGGTAGACCCAGGCCCCAGGGTTCTTTAGGGTATTTCCCCTCCATAGGTACACTCTGTTAGAACCCACCAGTAGTAGGTGGGTGTTAGGGGTGGTCCTTTTTGGGAGGTCACTAAAGGGATTAGGAGGATTAGGATGGCTACCGCGAAGAGCGTCAAAGTCTTAGCTTTAGAGAGGCTGTTGAAGATGAGGCCACTTTCCATTGTGCATCAGGGGGCAGTCTTGACATGTGAGTGGTGAATCCAGGCAGTTAGTCTGTCCACCTTGACTGCTGTGGGGGTGACCAGGATCACAGTGTAGGGTCCGTTCCAGCAAGGAGTTAGGCTGGAGGCGGTGAATCTCTTTACCAGGACTTTGTTCCCAGGCTGGAAGGGGTGCAGGGGCTGGCCAGTGAGGTCCACTGGGGTAGGCTGAATTCCCCTGATGAGCAGGTGCACTTGGGACTGAACAGACTGGAGTGCCTGCAAGGACTTAAGCATGTACAGTGTCCGCAAGTTTGGGAATAAGGGAGGGGACCTTCCAAACAATTTCAAAAGGAGTGAAGCCTTTCTTACAGGAAGTACGTCGGGTATGGAGGAGAACAAAAGGAAGCAGGTTGACCCAGTTTTCACTGGTCTCTAGAATGAATTTTGTTAAAGTGTCCTTTATGGTCTGGTTCATTCTTTCAACCTGCCCTGAACTCTGGGGGCGATAGGCAGAGTGTAGTTTCCAGAATATGCCCAGGGCTTTGGCCAGGCCCTGAGAAACCTGTGCTGTAAATGCAGGGCCATTATCTGATCCCAGTTTCAGGGCAAGCCGAACCGAGGAACCAGGTCCTGTAACAGTCTTTTTGTTACTACCAGTGCAGTTTCTGACCTAGTAGGAAAAGCCTTGACCCATCCAGAGAAAGTGTCTACAAACACAAGGAGGTATTTATAGCCGCATGCTGGGGGCTTTATTTCAGTAAAATCTGCCTCCCAGAGTTCCCTGGGCTAGTACCCCTAAGTCTGATCCCTGCCTGACTAGACCTACTGCCTCCTGGATTTACCCCGGCACACACATCACATCGAGTAGTAGTTTCCCTAACAATTTCATGTAAATGTGGAATGTAGTATCTGGCCCTCAGTAGCTCATTGAGTTTTGTTTGTCCTAAGTGTGTGGCCTGGTGTGTGTCCTTAACCAGAGTCCACCCTAGAGCCTCGGGGAGCACAATTCTCATGTCCGGTAGAGCCCACCATCCTGTGGAATCTTGTCGTCCACCCTGTTCTTCAGCAACGTTTTCTTCATCAGGTGAATACATAGGGGTAGGGAGCAGGGTTAGGGCCGGCATAGTCACAAGAAGAGTCAGAGGTTTAGGCTGCCTGTCTTGGCTTGTAGGTCAGCTGCCCTATTTCCCCTTGCCTCTGGTGAATCTCCCTTTTGGTGTCCTTTTCAGTGTATTAATGCCACTTGGGCTTCCATATAGCCTCTAGTAGGGCTAGGATTTCCTCTTTGTTTTTGATGATTTTTCCCTCTGAGGTAAGCAACCCTCTTTGTCTATAAATGGTTCCATGTACATGGGCCGTAGCAAAGGCATATCGGCTATCAGTGTAGATGTTGACAGTTTTCCCTCCGCCCAGTCCAAGGCCTTTATCAGAGATATGAGTTCTGCCATTTGGGCTGAGATTCTGTGTGGAAGAACCTGGGCCCAGAAAAACTGCTCTAGGGTGACCACAGCTGCCCCAGCATACCTACCTGACTCCATTGATCATGAAACTGCTGCCATCTGTGTCTGGTACCTCCTCAGCGTTCTGCAGGGGGACGTCGGTGAGATCTGGCCGCCCAGCATGGAGGACATCTATTGTCTGTTGGCAGTCATGTATGGGCTCTTCTGGCTCGCTGTCAGGCAGCAATGTGGAGGGGTTTTAAACTGTGGTTTTTGAAAATTTTATGCGGGGCTGGTCCAAAAGTAAGGCCTGGTATTGGACTATGTGGGCATTAGACATCCATTTTCCTGGAGCTCCATGGAGTAGTGACTCCACTGTGTGGGGTGCCACTAAGTTTAACTCTTGCCCCAAGGTTAGTTTGTCCGTCTCCTTGACTAACAGGGATGTAGCTGCCACCGACCTCAGACAAGCGGGCCCCTCCCTGCAAACCACAACTGGTGAGAATAAGCACTATGGAGGTTTAGCGCTGCTCGTGCATAATCCTCCTTTTCATAAATTGTAGTGGCCAATTGCTTCGGAAAGGTCGGGAAGTGACAAAACAGGTGGACCAACAGGTCTACTGGAGGTGTGCTTTGGACCCACCACACCTGGTAGTGCATGCAGATGTGCTGCTAGTCAGTCTCTATTGGGCGGTGACATCCTAGCTCCCAACAACCAGGATGGTGCCAATATACTTCTCTGTGATGCACCATCAGGCACCATCTATAACAACATCAGACACTTTCCTGGCAGAATAAGCAGTTACCTTTTTTCATTTCAGTCTGGAAAAGAGCACCTGAAGGCTCTAATCTAGGGTTCTGCTTCCCACAACTCCAAAGAAACTATCTCCAAGATGTTGAGGGCACAAATTCCAGAGGAATCACAGTGATTCTCAATGATTCGCTGTTTTCCCATAGGGCTGTGCTTTAAAAACAAACACCAACCACTGGACTAACTCCGTGAAGGGGAGAACCAGACTGTGTTGACTATGGGACCCAGCTTGGTCTTAAAGGTGGTAGGGAGCAGGGGTTGGGGGCACCAGGCACTGCTCCCTGGGGTCAGGCCCCACCCTGCCCATTTTGTGGCTGGGAAAAGAATGAGTCCAGAGGGAGCCTGCATCCACCTGTGGCCCAGAACACCCCACAGCACACACCTGTCCCTCCCCTGCACCCTCCATCCTGCTGCTGTGGCTCCTGCTGTAGAACCTGTGCTGTGCTCCAGGGAAGCGGAACCAAAGCGGCCTCTGCACTGACTCTGCCTCTGTGGCCACCACCGCCTGTCACCGCAGCTGGCAACCCTCCTACCTCCACCATGCTCGGGTGTCCTACAGGGCTCCCAAAAGGTGCCGTGGTAGGGAAGAGTGGTGGATGTTAACAGAGTCCATCCAAACCTACTTCTGTACCAACCACTCCTGCTACGGAAATCTCTGGGGTGAGTAGACATGGGGTTAAATCCAGCATGGGCAAAAGTATTCCTTTCCCAGCGGAAGTGGCTACAGGCCAAAATGACCATAACAAGGAAAAGAATTAAGACAACTAGAGTTAAGATGATCTGCCACATGGCGAAAGAAGAAAGAGAGGCCCCAGTGCTATAAGAAGAGGCGGAAGAGCTTCCTTTCAGCCGGAACCACCATCTTCCAGTAATTCGCCAAAATGACGAACACAAAGGGAAAGAGGAGAGGCACTTGATACATGTTCTCTAGGCCTTTTAGAAAACATGGAGTTGTTCCTTTGGCCACGTATATGCGAATCTATAAGAAAGGTGATATTGTAGACATCAAGGGAATGGGTACTGTTCAAAAAGGAATGCCCCACAAATGTTATCATGGCAAAACTGGAAGAGTCTACAATGTTACCCAGCATGCTGTTGGCATTGTTGTAAACAA
>JAPYYA010004735.1:0-11490 GCA_028533165.1 Leontopithecus rosalia | reverse complement strand
CACACACACACACGTTGTTTTGTTAAAATGGAATTAAACCAATGAGGGTGACACAACACCTCCTTTGCATTCCAAGTAAGGGACTTCTCCCCACTAATGGCAGACTAGTATCGTAGGCTAAATTGTATCTTCTCGACATTTACTTGTTGAAGCTGTAACTCCCACTCTCTCCAAATGCGACTGTACTTGAAGATAGCGCCTTTAAAGAGATAATTAAGTTAAAATAAGGCCAATGGTGTGGGCACTAATCCAGTTTGACTGGTGTCAGATTTGCACATTCAGAGACAGCAGAGCACATGAAATAAGCTGCGAGAACACAGTGAGAAGACGACCTGTACAAGCCACAGGGAGGGGCCTCAGAGATCGCAAACCTGTCAACACCTTGATCCTGGACATCCAGCCTCCAGAGCTCTGATAAAATAAAGGTCTGCTGCTGAAGCTTCCTAACTGATGGGCTTTTGTTATGGCAGCCTTAGCAAACTCATACGACTAGGTAATGTTTGCCATGTCTCCCACCCAGACAACTAAACAAAAAGAATGAAATGTATTTGATGTTTGGAATCACTGGGGAAACAACAAGGCAATGAAGACACAGTCTAGCTGAATGTAAAATCCACACTGAGAAACCTGACATCTGAGTACATTTTCCTCCAAAGAGTCCCTCTGATTCTAAAAGAAGAGATTGAGAAGCTTACAAACTAAACAAAGCTTCCGGCAACGTGTGGGGCTGTGCGCTAATCACACGCCTTAATTAAAATCGCATGTGGCCGGGAGCCGTGGCTCATGCCTGTAATCCCAGCACTTTGGGGAGCCAAGGTAGGTGGTTCACCTGAGGTCAGGAGTTCAAACCAGCCTAAGAACATGGCAAAACCCCATCTCTACCAAAAATACAAAAAACAGCCAGACGTGGTGGCAGTCACCTATAATACCAGCTACTCAGGAGGCTGAGGCAGGAGAATCGCTTGAACCGGGAGGTGGAGGCTGCAGTGAGCCAAGATTATACCACTACACTCCAGCCTTGGTGAGAGAGAGACTCTGTCTCAAATAAATAAATAAATAAATAAGCTGAGGAGGTGTGAGGGGGGAGCGGAGGTGTTTGTTACACACCTCATTCGATAAAATATTTATTTTAAAAATGAACAGATAAAGCCTTCTAACATCACTTCAGATCTCCGTGTGTGTAGTCACCTCATCACAAAGGTATGGCCTCCATTGCCTTGGATAGCAGATTTCTAACAATCAATAATCACGATACAGTTATTTTTGCAGTGAGAGCACTGTGCTGGGCGTGTGTCTCAGCACTCTAGATAGGACCAGCAAACTTGAGGAAAGTAAGTTTGACTGATTCGCTTCATCATGAGTGGCACTGTCTCTACAGGAGCTAAACACGTCAACCGAGCCGTGCTAATCAGCACCAGAGAATGCCCACTGAGCTGTGGAACACTTTGGAGAACAGATGAAGGCTCAGTCCTTGCCCACCAGGAGCTTATGATCTGAGGCTTAAATTATTCCCATTTGTTTGGCTACTCACTGTTTCTCTGGCTTTTGCCAAATTCACCCACACGTGAAGTGAATTTGAAAAACGGAGTGTCAAGCAATTTCCAAACAGCTCGCGGAAGAATCCCGAGCGGGGAATGATGCATCAGGTGCCATTGCTGAACCCGCCATAGCAACCTGCTGTGGACGGCAGCACAGCCCAGCCCAGACTCCTGCCTGTCAAAAGGCCGGCAGGTGCTCAGAGCCACCTGTGCTTTTTCTTCTTTCTTCCTTCCTACAATGTAGCCAGCCAAAGTAACATTAAATGAGTAATAAAATCAAAGGACTTGCAACCAGGCACCTCCTAATAAGGACGTCTCTCCAAGTCTGCCAGTATTTTGCACCTGCCCAAAGTTCCGCACACCTTACTTTGAAATGCTAGTTCATATGAATGTCACATCCATAAAGAGAAAAATTCAGGAAAGTGAGTTATTTTTGGAGTAAAAGAAAGGTTGTCGTATAAAGTCTGCCCGTATCAAAGGCAAGATTCATGTTCAGACTTGGCTCTGCTTTGCGGCTGGTGGTAGTTACAAGCATGTCCTACGTGAAGCCTTTTTTATTTATTTCCTTGCTTCCTGTATGTTGCTTTCAGGCATTTATCTTACTGCGCTGAGTGCCCCAATGCTTAGCTTGTCAGAAATCCTTTCTATATTATAAACTATTTCAAGCATCAAAAGAAAAATAGAACAACCTAATAAATGCACAAGCTGGTGTTTAAAACATCAATGATGTTTTAAATTCATTAAAAACAATATTTTGCAGCATCACCATTTCTTATTAAAGAAATAAGTCAGTATGGTTACAACTCAAATCTCCCATATGTATCTCTCAATTATTTTCATTTTATTCTTCCTAAAAGACATATATTGTCATGGATTTGGTATTTCATTAGCTCCACTAATGCTCTGAGGTTTTTTACCATATATGAAAGTACATATCTATGAATAGTAACTCAAACTCTACATACGGCATAATGCAAAAAAATGTCATTTTGTATCTTGTATTTTTCATTCAACATTTACTGTGATTTATCCATATTAATATATTAAACTCGCATTTATTCATTGTAACTACTGAAAAAAATCCATCATATAAAACTGCCAAATTGGAAGTGCCCATTTTCCTGCCCAAGGAGCTTGAGCTATTGCCAGCACCTCTCCCTGACGAGGAGGGCTGCAGGGAACGTCCTCTGGTGTGTCTCATTGCACATATGCCTGAGAGTTTTTCCAGGGACATACCTAGAAGTGCAATTTTGGGGTTGTGAAGTGTGCACCTTCTGTGTATTAAATATTGCCAAATTGATCTCCAATGAAGTGATATGATCTCATGGTGAGTTCTTGATAAGTATTTGTTAAGTAGACCCAGTGTATCCAGGAAAAGCAAATAAATTCACCTCCAACCTGGCTAGGTCCTAACTGGGCAGGTAGCAATCAGAACTTCATCAATAATCTTTGCAGGAGACCTCTGCCCATGACAGGAAGACCCTGACATGAAGCTAGAAAATACTTAAGATTTTGTGTGATGAAATGTTTAATCTCAGCTTACCTGATGTGGCAGACAAGTGATTAACTGGCTGATGTATATCAAAAACTAATCTATCTGAAGTCAGCCCACTGTGTTACACAATTGGACTGCATTCTGTAAGGTTTAATTAGATTGTCGCTGGCCAGCCCCTAGAGTCTTACTAATTTAATGACATCGGAATTAGATGACCCTGGACTTGTGAGACAGTCTCGCTGTCTTTGAGCAGGAGCATCCACGTTCTTGAGTGCTGCCCGGGGAGACCTGCCTTGCCTCCCAGACCTCCCAGGACAGGAACGCTCATCCCAAGAGGAAGCCACATGGGAAAGATGGGCAGAAGCCCAGAGGGAGTGAGGAAGAGACATCATCCTGACACCTTAGGGTCAGGTGCAGAGCCCTGCTGCACCGCACACAGGGGCTACCTTCTGCGGGAAACATAAGCCCCACACTTGCTACTGTCCTCGAAGCCTAGAGCAGCATGTGTCCCCTCTCCTGGGCTCCGTGTCCTCATCTGTAAAACAGGGATAGTGATAATACCTACTTCGTGGGCACATTGTGAGAACCACAGGCGTGGACCCTTATGACAGCGCCTGGCGTGTGGCAAGTGCCACCCCAGAGTCTGCTCTTTGTGTTACCCCTTCGTGTTGCCCCTTTGAGTCGCCCCTTTGTGTTCCCAGGAAGGTACAGTGTGTGAAAAGTAGCATGTTCTTGCCTCGGGTGGACCTGAGGTCAGATCCCGTCTTTGCTACTTACACAATGAGCCATCCTGCATGCAACAGTGTCTGCTGAGTCTTGGTTTTCTCCTCCGTCATTTCAGGCTGCAGCTGCTGAACCAATCCTTCTAGAATGCACAGCATGGTGGAGCAGAGTGGCCAGCTCGTGCTCCTTTTTTCCAGGTTGAAGAGTTTGCGTGGACTTAACTCTGTTGCATCGTTCGTGGGTCTAATACCAAGAAGCACTAACTACATACACCAAACTCACAGATGTGGAATTAGAAGTGCATGGAGCAGATCAAAGCAGAGCATCCCCACACTCTGCTTTACTCATCTAGAGGAAGGGCAGGGAACCCCCATTGCCTCCACCCCCAGTCTCGCCAATGGTCAGGCAGAGACATCCACCCACTTGGTTAGGTCCCCTACAGCTTCGGGCTCCATAGACCCCTTTCCCTGTGACCCATGGCCCCCGACATCTGCCATACCTTTCTTGGTTCCTGGCTAGATAGGAAGTTACACTTAGATAAAAGCCCTTTGTTTTATGCTTTGTGCCTGGTCTTTCTCATCTACAATGTTACACTGTTACAGTCCATCTCAAGTCTTCTTTAGAGGAAGCTGAATATGAATTGTCTGTTGCTTTCTAAACAGTCTTATTTCCCATTTCCACCTCTGCCTTTTGAAAGAATGGCTTTTTTTTTTTTTTTGACTGGGTCTCACTCTGCTGCTCAGGTGGGAGTACAGTGGTGCAATCAGAGCTCACTGCAGCCTTAACCTACCAGGCTCTTTCAGTGCCCCACCTCAGCCTCTCAAATAGATGGGACTGCAGGTGCATGCCATGCCTGCCTACTTTCTTTTCTCTACTTTATTTTAGAGATGAGGTCTTGCTATGTTGCCCAGGCTGTTCTTGAACTCCTGGGCTCAAGAGACCCACTGGCCTCCCAAGGTGCTGGGATTACAGGCATGAACAGGCATGCCTCTGCCCACAGCCTAGAGGAAGAGCATTTTAGTGGGAGAGTCAGGGTGCCCCAATAGCTCGAATGACCTCGTTAGCCTTCAGCCTTCCAGCCTGGAGAATGAGATCAGGAATCTCTCAACAGCTCGGCAAGAGCATCTGAGATACTCACAACTGTCAAGACCCCACAAGCCTTTTGTGTGCTTGGTGTCCCCTGCCCACATAGTATTCTCACTGCCTCCCTGTCTTGTGGGCATCTTACCTCTCCAAATCCACTTTAGGCAGCAACATCGCCTGAACAGCCAGCGGGCTCTGCCTCCTCTTTGCCACGCTGAAAAACTGCTGCAGATATAAACGTGTTCTTCTTCTTTCTCCCTTTCTCTCTCTGTCTTAGTCCATGCTTGCACTGCTATAAATACCTGAGACTGGGTAGTTTTTAAAGAAAAGAGGTTTAATTGGCTCATGGTTCCCCAGGCTATACAGGAAGTGTGACAGCTTCTGCTTTTGGGGAGGCCTCAGGGAGCTTTTACTCCTGACAGAAGGTGACGCTGGGGCACTGGTCTTATCTGGCAGGAGCAGGAACCAGAGAGAGCGAGGGGGGACATGCTGCACACTTTTAAACAGGCAGATTTTGCCATCACTCACCGTTGGAGGAACAGAACCTTGGGGACGGGGCTGAACCATTCGCAAAGGACCCACTCTCGTGATCCAGTCACATCCCCCCAGGCCCTGCCTCCAACACTGAGGATTACAATTGAACATGAGATTTGGATGGGGAGAGAGATCCAGGCCCTATCACTCTCCCTCCCCACTTCTACAGATAAGAAATGCATGTTACTTACTTATTTCTTTTTGGTTTAGATTCAGCGGGTCCACGTGCAGCTTTTTCACATGAGTATTTGCATGACACTGAGGTTTGGGCTCAGGTGAAACCCTCTTCCAAATAGTAAACACAGTACCACATCGTCTTCAACTCTGTCTTCCTTCCTCTGTTTGAGTTCACAGTGTCTGCCGTTCCCAACTTTATGCTCATGTGTCTTCAGTGTTTAGCTTCAACTTAGAAGTGAGAACATGCCGCATTCATTCGCTCAGGATAATGGCCTCCAGCTGTGTCCATGTTGCTGCAGAGAACACAGTTTTGTTCTTTTTAGGGCTGTGTAATATTCCTTGGTGAGTACCTCCCACGTGTTCTTTATTCAATCCACCATCGATGGGCCCCTACATGATTCCATGTCTTTGCTATTGGAAATGCACGTAATTTAAGAACCAGGTGGAGCAGAGTGGCTCCTACCTGTAATCTCAGCATTTTGGGAGGTCAAGGCGGATGGATCAGGAGGTCAGGAGATCGAGACCATCCTGGCTAATATGGTGAAACCCCATCTCTACTAAAACTCCAAAAAAAAATATAGTCTGGAATGGTGGCACACACCTGTAGCCCCAACTACTCGGGAGGCTGAGGCAGGAGACTCACTTAAACCCAGGAGGCAGAGGTTATGGTGAGCCGAGATTGCACCACCGCACTCCAGCCTGGGTGACAGAGTGAGACTTCGTTTCAAAAAACAAAACAGACAAACAAAAAAGAACCAACGGTGACAGCAAGCTTTCACATCAAAGCCAGCCCCCTACACGTCTGCCCCCACCCCTTCTCCAGAGCCAGTGTGTCCCTCACTGCAGCACCACAGTTCTGAACGCCGGGCTCTGGGCCTGGATCTCAGTTGCACTTTGTGACTGTGTCGCGTTACTCTGGATAGGTTTTTGTTCCACTAGATGAGAATGTGGCCTCTTCCACTCCACTGCCGTGCCTCTTGCTCAGTCACTCTGTGTTAATAACGACGGCGACGAGCGTGTTTCTCCAAGGAGTGTGCTGGACCTGCACCCCCCTTCTTGCATTTAGCTTTGTTCTTCCTGAGGCTGAAAATGGCCTCACTTTTAAAACTGACTTTCCTTTTCATACACCCGTCCTCCACCTTCCAGCATCTTTAACTTAACTTCTCACACCCATAAAACATTTGATTCCGGGAGACCCTCTCCAGAGAGCTCAACCCGCTCCTCCGAACCAGGTCCACGCCAGCCACCTCCACCGGCTGTTCTGGGACTTCCCTGGCTCCTTGATGCTCCACGCGCACCCCCACCTCCTCCTGCAGCAGATTCATCCTCACCTGGGGCATGAGAGCAACAGCACCTGCCCCACCTCTGCATAGGTGGCCTCAGAATCTGCACCAGAATGAGATCCCAGGAGAGGCACTTGTGTCTTTGAGTTTGAGAAGAAGTGGCTACAAGCCACCTGCCAGACAGACCAGGACACAACTGTCTCTGCTTCAGAGACCCATGAGGAGCTCCCCTGGGGAGGCAGGCAGCCTGGGCACCCCTAATGTGTCTCTCCGAGTTGCTGTGCTGAGGCAACTCCATATGCCGGCCTCAGGTCTGACCTCTGCAGCATCTGGAAGAATAACAGGCTTGAAGGATGCTGGGGGCTCCTGTGGCTCTGGTTTGAACACTAAGGGGGTGTGTGTCTGAGGGGGCCAAGAAGGAGGGACTCAGGGAAGAGCTCTATGGAGTCACTCTATTTAGAAAAAGACCTCCTTTGGCCAGGAGTGGCTCACGCCTATAATCTCAGAACTTTAAGAGGTGGAGGTGGGTGAGTTGCCTGAGCTCAGGAGTTCAAGACCAGCCTGGGCAACACAGTGAAACCCCATCTCTACTGAAATACAAAAAATTAGCTGGGCTTGGTGGTGTGCGCCTGTGGTCCCAGCTGCTTGGGAGGCTGAAGTGGAATTGCTTGAACCCAGGAGGCAGAGGTTGTGGTGAGCTAAGATCATGCCACTACACTCCAGCCTGGGCAACAGAGGGAGACTCTGTCTCCAAAAAAATAAAAAGAAAAGGGAAAAAAGAAAAAGCCCTCCCTCCACACCACATGCTTCTCAGGGGGCAGCATGGACAATTGAGACATCACCCTTGGTCTGCAGGGCACACACCCCATGGTCTGCTCCTAAGATGCTCCCACCGCCCTTCTGCTGCATTCACCGTTGGGTGGGGGCAATCACACCTCTAATGCGATTGCAGATGTCACCTGCTTCTCAAGCACATCCTCACTCCCCGCGTCTCCTTCTGAGTTTCCTCCAGGAACATGGAGGAAATTGATTTTTCGCTTCCTAATTTTCTCAACAGGACACATTACCGCGTGTCACACAGGGGAGTGGTCACAAGTCACGCTTACGCAGGGCCTGCGATGGGAGGAACCCTTGTCAGCACCGGCCTCATCACTTGCTCTTTGGGATTCCTCTGTGAACAACTTGATGTGGAAAGAATAGACGTAAATATTCTTGAGGGCTCCGATGCTGTGTGCACACTGATCTGTCGTTTTGTTAATGGTACCAGGGTTCGTGATTTACCTCCTGTTCTCCTGATTCACTGCATCCTGGTGCCCAGCTCCAGGGCTGTTTAAGGGACGCTAATCTTTCAAATTAGCACCTTGTAAATGAAACAGGAGGCTCATGCGTCTCAGTTGTGCCGGAGAGGTGTGGTCAGCATTCTCCTTTGAAAACAAACCAATGGGGCCAGGCGCAGTGGCTCATGCCTGTAATCCCAGCACTTTGGGAGGCCGAGGCAGGTGGATCACGAGGTCAAGAGATCGAGACCATCCTGGTCAACATGGTGAAACCTCGTCTGTACTAAAAATACAAAAAATTAGCCGGGCACGGTGGTGCGTGCCTGTGATCCCCACTACTCAGGAGGCTGAGGCGGGAGAATTGCCTGAACCCAGGAGGTGGAGGTTGCGGTGAGCCGAGATCGCGCCATTGCACTCCAGCCTGGGTAACAACAGCGAAACTCCATCTAGAAAAAAAAAGAAAAGAAAAGAAAAAAGAAAACAAACACTGCCTTCTAGACAGATGGCAGCACCCGGGTATGGGTGCCAGAAGAGGCTCCCTGGCTTTTAAGAATGTCAGGTTGCAGTTCTGAAAAAGTGGAGGGTCTGATCTTTGCTGAATGGCAAAGCAATGCTCACTGGGGGCGGCTTCAGGAAGAGCTTCCATTCCTTTACCCTCATTCATGCAAGGTCTGGAGAGAACTGATTCCTGTGTCACTAACGGCAGCCGTCCCCAGTGGAATCAAAAGAACTTGCTGCCATCAGTCACTTGGACACTTCACGAACAGAACACTAAAACCCAAATAGCACAGAGCATGCTTTCATTGTGTTAATAAACTTTAGAAACCCCTACTTGAAAACTTACAGTCCTGTTACTATTTCTGGAAGATAAATAAGACTGAACGTCCTGTGGCTGCCCAAACAATGATTTTATCTGCCTTTGTTGTTGCTGCTGTTGTCGTTTTCGTTGTTGTTGTTTGAGGTAGAGTCTTGCTCTGTGGCCCAAGCTGGAGTTCAGTGGCAGGATCTCAGCTCACTGCAACCTCCGCCTCCCCGGGTTCAAGTGATTCTTCTCCCTCCTCAGGCTCCCAAGTAGCTGGGACTACAGGCACCTGCTACCACACCCGGCTAATTTTTGTATTTTTATTAGAGACAGAGTTTCACCATGTTGTCAGGCTGGTCTTGAACTGCTGACCTCAGGGGATCCTCCCACCTCAGCCTCCCAAAGTGCTGGGATTGCAGGCATGAGCCACCGCACCCGGCCTGCCTTTGAAAAGCCCCATATCCAGCCTTCTAGTGAAAGAAGGTCAGGACACTGCCTGTGAAATCGGCCCTCTTGACTTCTTGTTTGACTCCAAGATTATCATAAGACCCTCAGCTGCCTGGCGACAACGTCTCTCCTGTGATTGTTCTTTGCAGTCAAGGCCACTTCTTTCGTGCTGTTCTTTTAATTTAGTTTTCTTACAAACTTATGAATGAATGTGTCCCCTTTGAGGGACCACAACAGAAATGCCTAACGCTGGGACACACTGTTCCTATGAGGAATGTCCTGGCCCTTGCAGCTACTCTGCTCCTGGATGTCCTGGGGTCCCCGGACAGGACAGGGACTGTTCACCGCCCGTGTTTTCAGGGACCTCGGATTACGACCTCAACGCTGGCATGGGTGTGGCACCTGGCTGTTCCTGTCCTTTCTTTTCTGGAAACATCTGTGGTCACTTTTTTTTTTGGTGGCAGAAGCCTTAACAGTTCTGAGGCCGTAAAGTGGTTAAAGTGATTAGCACTCTGAGGCCATAAAGGATGAGGAAGGAAGGCCTGATCAGGGTTTAAAGGACGGCATAGGAGAGTCAGTTGCGGCTGGACATTTTGTAAGTAGGACTTTCTGGGCTCTGTCTTTAGCAAAAGCCTCTTACTTTCTGTCCTCTATGACTCAATGCAGCAAGAAAAATGTTACCCTTGAAATGTCTTCTTTTCTGAATTTTTTTGTATTACAGTTATGAGGGCTGCTTTCTTTTCTTATGTACAGAAGGAAAAGTCAGCACAGCAAAATGGCACTGAAACGCTGCTGCCTCTCAATTTGCTGCCCTTCCCTTTCATTCTGGGAGGGCTGGAGGCGCTGGAATGTCACCAGATGCCCACTTGTCCTCCTGGGTGCCAGTGGGCCTCCGGCAGTGCGCCTGTAAGCTTCCGAATGCCTGGCCCTGGGGGCCTGGTTTCCTCGTGTCTCAGCCTACTCTGTTGCTGTGTGTGGCCAGTGTCTGCAGCCAGAGGGACCTGCTTCACTCACTCTTGCACTACGGGCAGGAAGGAGAAGACTCTCCCTGAAGCCACCCAGCGAAGTGTGGGGGATCACAGTGCAGCCACCCAACTTCCCACCTGACCGGCATGCCTCTCCACTTCCCACTTGAAATTAGACTCCCATCATAGGGGAGAAGGAGAAGACACACTACTTGGGCCTGCCTCTCCAGTCTCCGGAATCACAGGTCTCTGATGCCAGGACAAACGAGCTTCCGCTCTCTCTCCCATCTTCAGGGACCGTCCGACACAAATGGGAACTTAGATGGGTTCTTTCTGCTTTCCTGTGAAGCTGAAACACCTTCCAGAACGCATGTGGTAGATCAAGACTCCAGATGAGTTTCTTCTGCAGTATCTTCCTTTTGAATGTATGTGGGTCTTTGTGTGAGTGTGTATCACAGACATCATTGGCGAGAAAAGCTTTGGAAAGCTCATCACAGCTAGTTCTTCTTTTCCCCTAGCATACAAAATAGATCACTGAGCCAGCTGTTTACGGGAAATAATTATTACTTCCTGACAGCACCTAGGATTAAAGGGAGAGAAGTTTTAAGAAGGCACCCAATTGCAGAAGATTTTGCTGATTAATTTTCTCACCACTTCCGTTCAGTCTGCTTGCTTGCTCCAAAAATGGGTTTCTAAACTGAGAAAAAAAAAACAGAGAGAGAGAGAGAGAGAGAATACATAAGAGAGCATGCTTCCCAGGCAGCATTTTGCAACAGAACAATCATTTCCAAATGCATCTTCTCCAATTAGAACGTCCTGAACCTCTGCCGACCAACCCTTTCACTGCGAAAGGGCTTCAGCGCTGCACCCCGTCTTTCTAATGGCAAACACAGAGACTGATGTGTGTCAAGGAAAGCACACCAAGAAATATCCTTTCCCCCAGATTGCAGAGGAGAGAAGCAGTCCCTGTGATTTATGTTGCAGTTGTTCAGAGATCGCTCCCTGTTTACAGTTAATTGCATAGAAACAACCCATCATTTACCAGAGAGGCATGCAAAGATGCGTTCATCCAAAGTCAGTGTTCCCTAAAAATAATCTGTGCCTCTTCTGCCCTCCTCCGGCAGAGGGACCTGCACACACACACACACACACACACACACACACAC